>JAOBRB020178962.1:0-22017 GCA_027575285.2 Zoanthus pulchellus
TATATATATAAAGCATCTTATTATCTGTGGGGATCTATTCACGGTCTGGAAATTGTTGGATTGTGCGATGTTTGATTTATTTATAAAGGAAATATAAATTGAAACCTCTCCACTACGCAAACTGAATTATTTTGGTACAACCACCCAGTATGAAATCGGACTTTTTAAAAACACAAGCCGGATCAACTATGATTTGCTTGGTGTAAATATAGAATTGATTTTTAACTTTTCTTAAGAATACTCACCTTTGTAAGTTCCATTATGTCATGATACCAAAGCGACCTCGTCTCTGGTTAATGGGTCATTCGTTCTGAACCGCTCAAAATAGCACCTAATGATAAAGACGATGCTTCCACTAATCATATGCAAACTTTTAAAAATGTCACAATATTTGTTAAAAATAGCATAACGTATTGATTTTTTTTATTTAGTCTATAGATACAGGTGGGGTTTTTATCCTATCCAAAAACGGAAAATAATTCTGTCACTCGCAGCTCCATTTGAATGTACTTTAACATCGCAAGTGCTACTCCATTACAAGTGGCAGGATTTTGTCAAGTCTTTTAGAGTTTCAAGTTTTCCCTGCATTGAATATTGTTGAGATTTTCAGTTAATATTTCGTTCATTTCGGCACATGCACCGGCTTGTTTGAAAGTGAAGTGCTTTATGTGTTCTCACTATTCAACGTAATGTTTTATACCAGCTGCAATCGTTCTGTTTTGAATTGAATACAGTACCGTTTACTAATAAAATTAGAACTACTTCTGACTTGTTCGTAGGTAAACGAATACAAGAGAATCTCGAACCTTTGATGCATCCATGAAACCTCCATACACATCTATCATAAACGGGTAATTTTACCCTTTTTAACTAAACACATTTCAGTTAATAGTAAAAGGCAGTGAAAAAAACCGTCTTGGGTCTATTCATTTCCCTTTTCAAAGCAGACAAGAATTAAAACTTAATTTATAATTTTTACATGTATTACAGGTAGCGCACCTTAACTTCACTTTGTTAAACGCAATTAATGGAGTTGCTTCTCTTTTTCGGAATCCGTTTTTTGCTTTCTTTTGGCTCAACTAAGCCTAAACGTTGAGCTTGTTAATTTCTATAACGTGCATCGTTTCTCGAGTTGTTTAACTCAGCCAAAATTTAACTCTTCAGTAATTGGATCAAATCGGCGTGACCATGCATGATCTTCCCGTAAACAATCAAATCTCTGTCATACCTGTCTTACAACAAACTAAATTTGTTATTGATTTCAGCGCGTTGATATATACTCTCCTTCAGTCATAATATTACCAATATTTTTAACTGAAGAAATACTCGCATAAGTAAATTTTAAAAAAAAATAATTAGTCTAAACACGAATATGAGATATCGGTGTATTCACTATATAACCACTATTCATAAATTGTTTGGTACCAAGCTCATTATTATTTTATAAGACAGATTGATCTCAAAAATTTTCTCATCTATCAAAAACCGTTTAAGTCCGTTACTAGTTATCTCATATTAAGGTACTTTTTCATGAATCTGATTCAAATTGCGAACCAATGTGAAAGCCATTTTAGAAACGAAACGGAACAGCAATGAATATATCAGCATATAACTCTAAGAAACACGCCTTCCATCCAGAAATGTTTTTAAACAGCAAACAAATGTCAAAGAGAATATTTTTAAATCATTGATGATTTTAGTTGATACCAGAACAGATTTGATTAAACTAGTTATAAACCAATATCTTTTTGCTCTGTGTGCGAATTCATAATTAGAACTTTAACAGTACTCGGCATAAAACTCTTTGTCCCTGATGATGGTTTTTAACGTTTGGAAGTCTCTTTAATTGTCTTTCAGACAATTTTACATAGTTTACTGTTGTTTAAAATTTCTCCCTAAATATAATAAACTTTCGAAAAAATTGACTTCGATGCTAGAATATAGATGGATAAAGCCGAGCAATTTTGACACTGTTGAAAGAACCTTTTGTCACATTTGCCTTGCTGATATATTGCACGTTGTGTCGTTATTGTGTAGGCAAGACTAATGAGATTATGAAATACGGGCTGGTTACAGATAATTAATTAGCTGTATCCATTACAATAGTTATAATAATAAATTCGAAAAAATAACGAAACGAGTAAGAAAAGATATATAATAAACTAGCATGTATTCAAATTGACAAGTTATAACCTTTTTGGTTTCCCAGGAAGCAATGTTCCGGACTTGTGATGCACGAAAAAATATATAAAATGGATTGGAGCAAAGCAGAATTCAGTAAGGGTTAATTTCAGTGCTTTTTAAGTAAATTAAAGATTATAGTCAATATTAAAGTTCTTGCACTTCTTTGTGTTCTCTTTTTATTTTGAAAATGAAGTAAAGCTTTTACGAAACTTTTATTCCACTATTCAGTGTTAGGAGAACTACTAATACGTTTGTTTTCATATCTTCCAAACCAATCTGCACCAAAATTCGATAAAAAGTTCAAAGTTTTACCTGAAGGTATTTCACCGGGTACTTCCGTGTTTTTTTTCAAAATTAATTCAACATTTTTGATTTGTAAAGATTGTCCTATTCCGGGTTAAGATATTAGTTTCATCACTAATATAATTTATATCAATATATATCACAAATTAGCTAGTTTTCTTCTCTTGGAGACAAACTTAAAACATTTGATATTCCAGAGTTTTTATTTTGTCTTTGCAAACTGGGTACTATGCATACTCAGACCTTGCAAAAAAGACAGCTTTGTTTTTCCACAGTTTTTTTTTCCTCACTAAAAATTTTAAAAGTGCCCATGAATTTGAGGATTTCTCCTAGAGTACCTACAGCAGCAGTAAAAGCAGTGTCTGCGAAAAATACTTTTGATAAACCAAACATTCTTTTACTTTCGCCCAGTAATCTTTTAAAAACCTTTTTAAACAAATTGATTTTTTTTAAACAACTTAAACTTTGTCATTGAAAAAGTTTGCTTACATCCTTAAATCTGCAACGCCAGAAAGAAAGTCAATTTTGGGGATGTTCACACTAGTTTAAAGCTTGTTAGTTGTTTTCTAATTTTGAAGATAGAAAACCTGTTGCACATTCTATTCAAGATAATTTGCTTTATATTTGTTTAACTCTTAAAACAATCGTTATTCATGGTCCAAGTTAAGCGCACAATTAATCAAATTCGCATCACGACGTGTTACAACCGTGATCTTTTTCTCATAACGCATAAATTTCATGAAAATGAAATACATTAGGACAAAGTTTCACATTCATGCATAACTCAATTCCAAGCAAAAACATTTGATAGTAAACTATTGCTTCAGAAATCAGTATTTAACTTAATACTGAAGAAGGCCGAACGGTCGGAACATTTCTCAATTCAAACTACAACATTAAATTATGTTATTACATTGTTACAAGTTGAGACAATGGAATCGGTCAATATCATTAGAGTCTTGCAGGGATTTTCTCATCGTTTGCATGCATGATCTTACATTCATCAACTATGCACTGCGATACATATTTTAATGTGTGTACATTAAGGAAAAATTTGAGATGCTTCACAAAGCTCTTGTAACATTTGGAGAGTCTCTTGGACCTCCCACATGTCTTAAGTATTCAAGAACAACAATGTAGGCTGACAGTAGAGGTTAATATTACTACAAAAGTTGAATGTAAGTTAAGCTCAAACTCCAATTGCCCTGGGAAATAGCCAGATGAGTGTAACAGACTGACAGCCGCATGCCACTAATAAAAATTGTCGATCGATTAGATTTCGGTTTGATTGACTCTACTTTATTTCAAAGCTTCAGCTTCTAAGATTTTTCTACATCTCTAGCGCTGTAAGTTAATAACTCTAATACGGAATTTTTCAAATTGGAAAAACTTTAGAGCGGTCAAATTATACTGGAAATAAAACAAATATTTTGCATGTATAAATATATTTTATGCTGCTTTTCAAACCTTAGGCTTAGCGTCTCATTGATAAGCCAAACAGTATTATTGTAGTATATTTTATATTAAAATAGTTAATGTAAATGAATTTCATTGATGAATGGTTGGTTTCATAACTGCATACTATATAGAATGTAAATATTGTCGCATTTGACACGGCGGATAAAGAGTTTTTAGCCTTGTACATGTAGCCACAATTGTCTTAAAAGTCTTTGCTTTTTGTAGCAGTACCACATTGTTTTCATATTTACCTAATTGAATGTTCACCCCACTCAATCTTTTCCCACAGGAACCAATAGCTTTAAATGAAAGAAATGTCAAGTGTTATTCTGCCCACACATCAATGTGCCTTGTGAACAGGTCGGATATTTTTGACAAGTATTCTTTTCAATCGCCTTCTAGATTCAATGACATTTGGCAAAGCAAATTATAATTCTATTTTTCTATGTTTAACGTTTTTGCTACAAAAGCTAGTGGGAAACTTGGTTTTCTACTAACTGAACAAAATTACAAGCACAGGAGTATAACACCATGATACAAAAAGTACAAATTGATGTTTCAAGGTTAAAAGTAAATAAAATTAGCGGTCAGCGGATGCTCCAAGCGGTATCTGTTTGCCAATGAGTATAAGGGACAGAGTCTCACATGCCATTTCCTCTATACTTAATTTCCACTTGGCCACTTTATATTATAAAACATCAGTGTGCGGTAATATGCCTCACCCGTTTTAATTATTATATTTTACAGTAAAATCGGCAACGCATGGTTCTGGGGTTACCATAATTTCAGGCATTTTTGTAACCACCGAGATATTTCAATATGATAAGATATTATTTGTCATTTTCTCTGTACTGCATTCTTTTCTTTACGGCGTTATACGAAGTGAAAGATAACAGTATCCACTACGCAAATTTATTCAGAATGTCGGTAAACTTACTCAGCTACATCTAACTTGAAGAAAGCACCCGAATTACAAATTTGGTTTTTGTACATTGTTTTCCATGTTTTGCTTTGATTTATGAGAGTTGTAAAATATTTAATAAGTTTCTTGTATATTAACTAAAATAAGACTCCGTTCCAACTTTTTTTTATATATTACAAACAATAAAAACGTTTTATAATTGACTTTTAAAAAATGACGCAAAAGATACATTCTGCTATCCGTGAGTTTTTCTGTACGACAGACAGGATTAGTCAGTCTAACTTACAAACCAATCATGGCTATGCTAATAAAAACGTTTGGTAATTCTTGATAGATATAAGTTTGTAAATCCCTAGAACTGTTATTAAAATGTTCGACTGGCGACTGTTTATAGAGCTAAGAATACCTTGGCTGGCTATACCGGCCATTTAGACACAGCCTTTTCTTTAGCAAAATGTGCATTATAAATTTTCATCAGCCGCTAACTAGATATTAATGTTCACACATGTATTAACAATGTTAAACACAAAAACAATAGAGCCTCATTCTCCTTTGTTTTATTCTTACAGATTAGTTTAGCCTACTAGTTCATTCAATTTGCGATCTTTTTTGTTTTGCCGTTCATTGGTAATTCTATAAAATTCAAATCCACTATGAATTGAATTAGCGGCCAGAGGGCTCGTGGCTTCTCAGACACGTGACATTAATGATACAGTATGCGGAGCACTAAAGCGTACGGTGTTACACGATTTCTATTTTATATATAAAATTCTATTCCTATATTGGAGCAATTTTATATCTCTGTGAGATTTGACCAAGAATTGAAATTATTAAAGTTGATGTTTCATCATTTTATTAGATATTTAGCGTCGGCATTTTTTTTTCTTTTCAAAACTTTTTTTACAAAACTCACTCAAACGAAAACCTATCAAATCCTACTAGAAATATAGCTCCAAGTTAAATTAATGAATACTGTGTGAGCCAAACTATAGTACTTCTAATTGACTGACTGCAAGTTGTGGTTAGTCTAAATTAGAATAATTTATAGGACAACAAAATTTAGTCAAGCCAGTTTATGCCGTTGAATCAAATAGTTGAAAGAAGAATATCTGTGTTACAACCATACCTTATTTACGTATGACCGTCAACGACGTGTAGCTGCTAACACACTTGTCAGTTGCAGTCTACTCAGAAGCTTTGGCCGGCTTTATGTCATACTGTTGTGCAACCAGTGTTGGAAAGCGAATTTGCTAAGTTTGAGTTGACTCGTGATAGAACCGACGTGGAATTGTCCGGCAAGCAGACAAATTGATGTTAAAGATTAACCCCTTTTTATCAGTTGTGGTCACGCAAAATGTTATTATTACCCCTTTCACTTTGAAACAAAAGGTTTATCTTTTTGAAGTAGAATTACAGGAAATCCTGGAGAATGAGTTCTTAACAATATTATTCCCCACGTAGAAAAAATTTCAAGTAGTAGCAAAAAAATATGAGAGTTCTTGGATTTAATAGTTTTATTTTAGCTGTGTCAGTGTGTGCTAAAGAAAGTTCAAGAACAACTTTAAGCCTGAAAAGAATTGTGTAAAACAAAAACGTAAACAGATGATGGCAGAAAAAAATCCTGCAGCGTCTTAAGCCGAAAATAGTATTTTGCGAAAAAAAATGCCAACTTAACCGTTCTTCTCCCCATCCAAATTTTCCTCCCCTTGTGGATGCAATAGGTCCAAAAGGGCAAGAAACTAAACAGAACTGCGGATTTACAGGCAATCAACAGAACTAGCAAAACGTTTATTCCAGTTTAGGTAAGTAAAATGACCAATGCTAACAAAATTCTCTCCGACAAAGGCTACAGTATGAAGCATCAATGAAAAATTCTTTACGGTGTAAGACGTATCAATTTGAAAGACTATTTCTGTAGAAAAATGCACCGACGCACCATTTTGTGTATGACATTAATTGTTAGCCAAATTAGACAATTTTATTTTATCCCAAGATAATACAATACAGGAATATTTTTATTTATAATCCAACTGCACGAATAACCGTACAAATAACACCACGAGAGGGTCTGGCGCGAATACAAATATCCAGCCGTATTTCACATTTCGAGCGATATTCGTACTCCAGAAACTTGTTTTACCGCGCGTGTCGCAGAATTTTGTTTTCATATTTTCTCGAAAAAAAATAGGATAATAAATCACTTATTAGACAGTTTAGTATGTAGTATGGCTAATATTTTTACTCGTCCTGTGTATTTTGACTTGCCCTTCGGGCTCGTCAAAATAGTACAAGACTCGTAAAAATACCAGCCATACTACATACTAAACTGTCTAATAAGATATATGTATTTTAAGTACATCAAGACAGTTTAGTGTGTAGTATGGCTGGATAATCTTACAAGTCAAAATACACAGAACGAGTAGAAATATCAGCCATACTACATACTAAACTGTCCAATAAGTGGTTTACTAACCCAGTTTTTATTCAAGAAAAAAATAAAATAAAATACTGCGACACGCGCGGTAAAACAAGTTTATAAAAGTACGAAATAGTACTCGCATCAGGCCCTCTCATGATGTTATTTGTACATGTACGGTTATTCGTGTAGTTGGATAATAAAAAGTAGTTTTTTACAACTAAGAACTTAGAAAAACAGCAAAGAAGGTAAAAATCTTCAAAAATTAACTTGAATAGCTTGCTGAAATATTTAATCAAGTTATCTGAAGTGACTTCTGTACATGTTATTAAATGTGGAAGAGTAAACTGCTAGTTCCATTCACCACTCGAGCACAGACGAAAATGCAGTCTGCTGATGATTCTAACCCAGTTGAAGCACAATCGTTTTCATGGTTCATTAGTCATTTGTCTCCAAGTTCCAAAGTTCCGGAAAACACCCATTCCGGTTAATTCTATTAGACTAAAAGCAATCCATTATCTGGTCGGTTTTTGGCAAAACCTTTCTGTCTCTTTTCAAGTGTTTTGTTTGAATATTTTGAAGAGTACATTTTTTGCCACTGCATATCTTTTAGCTTTTTGAAGAGCTTCTTTACCACAATGGTCAATTGATGTGGTGTCTAACTTGTTATGGCTCAGTTCATGCAGTTTGAAATCAATTCTACCCGAACATGTGTAATGAGTTTAGAGAACATTTTGTAGTATATTTCAAAATAATTTGATTATAATGCTATGACAGTAGTGTTTACTACGTCTACAACCTCAGACAGTTGTCAAAACCTCGTGAAGCATTTGATAGCACTTTTTTTTCTTCTTTTTTTTTTGCTGTTGATGGCCTTTGAGAAAGGCCGAAATATACAAGTCTTAAAAAATGATTAAACTTCTCGTTATTTTATTTATATTAAAAAAAGGAGTGTTTTCTTGTATGGTGCACAACATGCATGTACAAAAAATATTTTAGATTTATTACATAGTATTGAGATTTACCCACCCAAATTACAGTGAATAAAAATTGCATTGATTCTAAACGCAGCCAGTTAGGAGCACGAACGACAAATTTCACCGTGAAAAATTATCATTCGACTAATCTGGAACGCGAACGACAAAATTTCACTGACGATGAATGAACTCCGACTCGTACTGAAGATTGCGTCATCCAATATTGGTTGTGTTTAAAAAGAAAGGAAGGTTTGCTGTTTTCTTTTTTGTTTCCGCAGCTTTCATTAGTTTTTATATTTAATAGTTTCTGTGTAGAGAGACTTAGGATTTATTATCTCTTCTTGTTGTTGAGCGAATTTACATTGAAACTATTTTGCACTTTTCAGTCCCCTCTTGAGCGAAATAAATTTGTTTGCTACACAAAAAAGAAATCCCAGTACCTCAGGTGAGTATAAATTAGGACTAACGTCCAAAACGGCAGTAAGTATTTCTTTTTTTACGGTGTAGAATTTACATTTTTATTACCAAATTGTCATAATGCGCAAATGAGTATAGTATTGCCGCGTAATTTTATCTTTCTTTTTAGCAGTCTTGATCTTTTTCAAGCAGTTAAGTTTCGAGTTCTCATTGTTTTGAACTAACAACTTGATGATTTCAAAGTTTTGGAACCTATTTTTCTCAAACTCATTAATAGTTCATCAAGTTAAAACAAAAGAAATCATAACCGTGACTATGGTTTGGATATGTGATCTTAATTAGCATATATTTTGACGATTTTATTTCTTTTACTCCTCAGTTTTAGTTCCGATTAAAAGAAAATTAGACACTCGAGACTGTTTCATCACATTTCCAAAAACCTCCGCTGCGCGTCGTATTTTCAACTCTCTTCTCGGTGTTTGGAAATGTGATGAAACACTGTCACTCGTGTTTGATATATTACATCAAATTCTTCTGGGGTGGATTCGTGTGGATGATTTTCCTGCGAAATTACAAAAATAACATGTCTTAGTGTTAACCTCTTTTGAACTAGCAAATATTTTATTGCCCTAACAATCTGGAAGGAAGTTGGAAAGTTTGTTATTAATAATAATAGTTGGAATGGGCCCAAACAAATGGGCCCAGCTTTGATTACCTCTATGAATAGACCTTACGTCAGCCTTTTGCTACATAAACTGGAACTGTTTTTAAGTTGATATGGTAGAAACTGAAAAATATTTGAACAGTTTGTAGAAAGTAAAGTTTCTTCTTTCTATACCAACATTGCTGACTAAAGTATGCTAAGCCCCATTGTTGTTTAGAAAAGTAGCTATGATATTGATAGTTCATCTATTTTCCTTCAAACCATTACAAGTATTATCTTTGAATTTCTACTGTATTCCAAGTATTAGCAGTCCTGAATACAGTATTGTGCAGCTGGGGATGACGTGTCGCATTCCCAGCTTTACATTCTCATTGAAGTATATATAAAGAGTTCCTTACCTTTAGAAAAAACTCAAATATTAGTGATAAGCGTTTGAAGAGCTCGAGTTGCCCTGAGATTAAACACGCATTACGGAGGAATAAGTCGAAACTTTATTTCTGTTATTTTCAGAAGTGATTTATAAAAATTTCTCCCATTAAAATGTCTAATAATCAAATAAAAAGTTTATTTATAACATTTCTCGCCACTAGTTGCTTGATTGTACTTGATATTTTACGTCAGCATGTGACAAAACGAGATAAATTGTTCAAGATGGTGGAGAAACGAGATCACCCTTAAGCATGACAGGAATTCCAAATCACTGAAATCATATGTTGCATTTTTAACGTCCAATTCAACGATCTGATCTGTTGGAAGTGTTTAGTGGGTGAGCCATTTCCTGCATATAATTATATTATGTCGAAAGCTGTCTCTGGCATAGACGATTTTCCTAAATCAACTATTGGCAACCATTTTTTGCATTCACGTGAATGCGTGGTGAAGCTTTGTACTCAGTGTGGTAGGAATAATCAGTTATTGTATTCGAAATTGTAAAAATTGGTCTTTAAAAAAAACACAATTATCTTCCAAAGTTTTAACACTGATAAGTGCCAAACAATCTGATATTTGAATTATTAAAATTCAGTTTTACTTTTAGACATTAACCTGCTGAAATTGGAATCATTGAAATGAGTGATCATTTGCATTTTTAAACTAGTACTATTTTCGTATCATTGGTTGATGGTGGTGTAGATACTGGTGAAATATTATCATTATATATTATGAAATATTTTATACCATTAGTTCTGTCATTGTTCCAAAATGTTTGTTACGTGTATTTAATTTCTTGATACTGATATCAACATCAAATACGTAAAAACAACAGGGGGTTAATTTTACAGCAGCTTATCCCAGTTTTAATTAATTCAGAAAAAATCTTTTTTAAAAGTTGCCTGATATGTAGAATTCTAAATTGGTTTCAAGGGATTAAAGTCTGAAACGTTGTGGTGACTGAAATAGCATTGACCTAAATAGTTTTACGCTGACTAAGAAGATCCAGCGTAATCTTTCTTCAATATACTTTCCACATGCAGTCAAAGAAAGCTTAATCATGTTTTACTAAACAGGTGTATAATTGTAAGATGAGATTAGTTATCACGATTCTTCAAAGACATCAAGCACACCAAACCTACGAAGGCATTTAAACGAAACAATCGAAACATTTGAGAGGTTTTCGTTTATAACATGTTAGAACTTTTTTGATGTCTTAAAGGTCATAAATACGAACGGCTCCGCCTGTTATTTGAATTGCTATGCAGATTGCAGTGATAACTCACATTGCTGCTTTATTGTCACCAGTTCTCCAGAGCTCTTATGAGTCTACTTTTACCGCAGTTAAAAAAGTTTTTAAAAGTTCAATAAAATGTTATTTAGGACGAATTAGTCAAGATCAAAGGCACAAGATTGCTTGATAATAACAACAATCAAAGTAATAAATGACAGAACAGCTGAAGCAGAAGCACGACGTTGTGTAGATGTTCAGTCCTCTATACTCCAGACCATCAAGTGTTTCATCAACTGTTTTATGAAGCAGTGGAATCGGGTGATATGGCAACCATTAATGACATTAATGTGACATCTGTGAGCTAATCTCTGCATCAGGCCCACATACCTTTTTGGTGGATGAATATTCTGGCACAAACATATCAGGCTGCAAGCGTAGGTAGAAGGGGAATTCACAATCAGAAAGCTATGAGCATTTGACGATAACAACAGTTAGTGAAAATATTCGGTCCTGCTTTCGAGAGAAAATGTCTCAGTAACCTTGTCTCATTTCGAGGCAGTTTATGTAATTATGTTGTATACAAGCAGCATTAACCAAGTACATTAAAAAGAACAAAAGAGTTCATTTTGGTAACACTATATTTCAAAAAGTTGCCATACACTGTGCAACAAAATGCTCCCGAGCACGTTAATAAGCACGTTAATAAGCTACAGTTACAAAGTAACTACTTAGTCCGACAAGGGACTCAGTATATGTCCGAAACAACAGTAAGTTTTCTGTCTTTTAATAGTTATATTGTGTATAATTTACATATTTGTCACAAATGTTTTATGCAGTCACACTAGTTTACCGCTAATCATCATTTCTTCAGTACAAAGTGAAAAATCTGTCTCTAGTGCAATTGCACTCTCACTGACTAATTTAATAAATCAGTTTTATGCTAACTGGGTGTGGCCCTACTGTGTAGGAGAGCGGGGACATATCTCCTGTATCTTATATTGAGACAGATAAAACTTGTTACCGCCAGGTGTCGTATTAACTGTTCTATCTAAGATATATGAGAGAGTGATGTTTCAACAGGTTTATGTGGAATTCTACATGAAATTGTTGCTACATCCTTCTGGATACCTGAAGAGGCATTCCTGCTGCACCGCTTTGATAAAGATGACCGAGGACTGAAGGGCTAGTCTTGACAGAGGTGAGGTTGTGGCGGCAGTAGCTATTAATTTAAGTATAGCGTTTGATTCTGTCTACCATAGCCTGTTACTAGCAAAACGTAAAGCATATCAGTTCTCGAATAGTGGTAAATTGAGCTGATGTCGGCCTACATTCGCGGGAGACGACAACTTGTAAAACCAGGCTATTCTGAATGGAGAACTGTTAGGTCCGGGATCCATCAAGGGAGCCTTTTAGGACCTCTGCTGTTCAATATGTATGTGAACGATCTTAATAATTTTGTAGGAAATACCACATTACGCCGGAATATATGTTGACGATACAACCTCGTATGCCTCGGACACATCTCCTGTTGTTCTAGAATACATTAAATAAACTCATATCTTCAAGTAGTACGTGGTGGCTACACAAGCAATGGGCTTTGACCCAGTAAATTATGAATATAATATTTACTTACATGACACCAATATAGGACTGTCGGATAGTTTGAAAATTCTGGGCGTCATTTTAGATTTAAAAAAATGACGTTTAAGCCTTACATATTAGATCAACTTAAGAAATCATCTGCAAAGGCAGCCGCATTGCGCAAGTTGCACAGTTTTATCCCAATAGATGATACTTGGAGTATTGTGGCTCAATTCTACTAGGAATAATAAATGGCTCAAAAACAAGTTAGAGAACACTAATTACTATACCTTAAGGACTATCTTGGTTTATTCTAGTTAAGTACCGTATGATTTTCTGAAATACAAAATTTAGTCATTCCAGTCATTAGTTATTTTATATAAATGCTTAAATGATCAGATACCAGAATATAATTTAAGGGGGTCTGGTACCCGCCTCATGCTAACGTTTAATTTAGAATGCATGCATTAATCATAGTAATATTTCACCACTAAGCTGTGGAATGATTTACCCACTGGGGTTAGGGGGTGTACGGACTTGGCCACCTTCAGACACGCGCTGCGTTCGTTTATGGCGCGTCCGGCTGCGGTGGCCAGGCTGGACACTCAATTTCCGTTGTAGGTGCACCATTCCATAGCATAATTATACTTTTTTTATACTTTTTTAAAAACTTTTTTTCAATTAAATGATAAGTAATTATTTATATCTTCGGTTTACTAGTCCGACGTGTTAATCAGTACGCCACAAGGACCAACCACGCTTGCAACGCAGACGGACAATGTTATATAGATGGTAACTGTAGGGGTTCCCGGGGCGATATTTTTCTCTATAGGTAAGTTGAACACCGTAATTTTTGGTACGCATATGTGGTATTGTATGTATATAAATGAAATAGGAATGCGTTCGGAGTGTAGATATTTAGAAAGAAATAAGAGAAAAATAACATATATATAGCCCTCGGCGGGAATCGAACCCCACATCTTCAGTTTACTAGTCCGACGTGTTAACCACTACACCACAAGGACCACTGACCACGCTGGCAAATTTCTTTCTTTTGTTACGGCCGTTTTCGATGAAAGAACATTTATTTTGGTTAGTAATAATACGTGACGAGAAAATCACTAATATTGCTACATCTACGGAAAGCTATACCATAGGAAGTTCTTTAAAAACATTCCTACAACGTTCTGATGAATAGAGTATGTTAGAATGTTTTTTAATGATTTGAGCGATGTTAGCTAATGAAGGGTTCTCGGTGATAACGAAAGGGATAGTTTCAGATTTAGGCTAAGGTTTAGTTTTAAGTGCGTCAGCTCGAGGAATAGCGGAAGCCCGTTGAATCTGTGTTGTTAAGCAGGCCACACACAAGCGAAAACAGCGCGGCGCTGCTTTTGCCGCGAAGGGTTTAAGCGTATATGAATTCAGCTCATGTGGTTGTTCTCCGCACACTGAACGCTGTTATCAACAAAAATTAGTCTACAGTTCACAGACGGCGCCATATGTGATTCACGAAAATGGCGCCAGCACTAAATTCGGTTAGATTCCGCACACTTGGAGAAAGCTTTGCGCGGCAAAAAAAATATCGAGCATATTTAATATTGAGCGCTGTTGCCGCAGCTGCAAGTGCGCTTGAAAACTGACTCCGCACACCTGGTGAATTCTTCTCGGCGGATTTAGCGACACGCTGTTTTCGCGTAGTGTGCGGTGGCCTGCTTTAGAAAAGTTTTATCATAACTACAATTAACAAGGTAATCTATAAATTCTTTAGTGCTCTCAGTATAGTTATCGTGGTTAGAGCAAATACGTCGTGAGGAAACGCAAGGCTGTAAGAAAAGAGCGATTAGTGTAACGCGAATGGCAAGTAAGTTCTGGTGTTTGTCAGTAGATTTAGTTTAAAGGTCTGTTTCAATATATCCATCTTTAAGAGAAACCATAACATCAAGAAACGGTATTTTGTATGCAGAGTTTGAACAAGTGAACTTAATAGTAGAGTGTAGATTATTAAGATAATCAATGAACAACTAAAGTTTTTCTTGGCTTTCAGTCCAGAACATAAAAATGTCCGCATCAATGTATCTAAACCACGTGTGTGGTTTATAAGGTGAATTAGCAAGGGCATCATGATCAAATTTACCTAGAAATAAGTTGTTCATTGATTTTTCTCATTCAGTTGTGTTATCACTAAATATTTTATACAGTAATACAGCACTGAAATTATGATTGATTTAAAATCATTGCTTTGATGGGATGGGGGGGGAATCACTCAAAAAATTAAAGAAAAATTAGGGGATTTGAAAATGTTTTCGACTGATCACAATCGTACGATCCAACGTGGGAAATTATATTATAAAATGATCGTACACGGTTTAGCACTGTTTTTCACCGATTTATTGACGTATAGCAGTCTTATATTAATGATTCTCTTATACACCTGAAATATTTGGCATCAGTTATCTGTGGTTATATTGGTTGGCTGATGATGAGTGTTTTATAATATGTAACTGAAAAATGGATAAACTTGAAATAAACAAATGTAAAAAAACAAAAACTTGACTTAGAAACATTTTTAATATTATTATACTAGAGAAACTAAATTAATGCCACGGTCATAGTGAGGTTGTTTACACTTGCTAAAACTCTGCCTTTTAATAATAATCCTATATAGCAACTGGATTAGGTGTTTATAAAGTTAGCTTTGTTCTCTTCTGTTATTCGTTGTTATATCAAGAATTATCATATTTGACAATGTACTACTTAATGGTTTGTTTGACATAAAAAACTAGACATTAACCCAGGCTTTGCATCTTCTAACTTATTAAAATATCGAGTGAAGATGTCTTTCATCAGACATCAGAATACTTTTCATTCTATAAATATCTAAAACCCAGGTATTTCTGAGTCGGCCCAGTCTACTAGTACTAGAGATTCCAACTGATAACATAAACCTTCAAAATTTTATGAGGTTTTTTATTTCAAAGCAATCTCAAACTGAGCCAAGACGATTGTACGGATATGGATACTCAGTTTATAACTAGACGACGTTATAGACTGAGTGTTGTGCATGGGAGCTGCAGAGCTAAAGCGATTGCGATTGTTACAACAGGCCCGTTGGCTGTTTTCTAACCTGGATACTAGGTGGGTTCCTCCTTATGATCACTTAAAACAGACCTTTCATGTAAACAGTGTCACACAAAATTAAACTTACCGTTATTGCAGAAGATTTTCCAGTTTAATTCGACGGGGGTGTAGCCAAGCATAATTTGCATTCGTAATATACCTCTGTACGGTGTTTTTAAGATGGCTGAAATATTTTGTGTAGTTTTGGTATTTATTCATCATTATTGTGCTGAAATTTGATCCAAAAAGTACTTATTTTATAACAGATTATGATGAATTGCTTCAGTGTAAACAAAATTTCTGACAATTCTAAGCTCATTCCGGTAGCTGAATTCTATATCAATTTTATTAATAAGACTAACACTTGCGCTGTATGAATGCAGCTTGTCACGCCGATCATACTGACTGCTTGAACCGACAATGACAGTCACACCGAGATTTTTTTTACATATAACACACAGTATTCCCAAGAGCTATTATTGTTACTATTGTGTTTATTTCTTTGAATTATCAGTAATAGTGTTAGGATACTATATTACTTTTCATATATTACTATATTACTTTTCACTCCAGCACTAAAGAAGACTAGTTCTACTAGTCGAAATATTTGCAATAAAAGTTTGATATTGTCGTAGTGCCAGCCTTGCATTTTATTTTGTTTATTTGCACTTTAAGTGACGTCTGAAGCACACATATCTCTGCCACAAGAGATCCGACAAGAATAACTGTTGGTTTTTATTTTCGTGTTGTGTAGTCCTTTGCACTCAAACGGATTTATTATACTATATTGCTATTATATAGTAATTTCAAACTGCTCTTGGCTTCTGATAAAGATAACTTGGAGAAACTTTGCATTACAAACCGCTAGAAAGGACTCATGCTCTTACATGCAACGTTTAATTGCTTTTTTTTTTTTCAACAAAACTCAAAAGTTTGAATTTTAAAAGCATTGTTTTAAAAATCTTAAACAAGCGATTTTAAATACAACTTTCTGTCGACTATATTTGCTTACTATAGGACGGGACGTCTAGAAAATAGCTATCATCACCATCACCCTGGTTCCAACGTCCACACCAAAACAACTGATAAATTCTGCATTTTCAAATGTTTTCATTTTGGAGTTTGAATTATTTTGGACACACCCATTTTCAAGCATGCGAGTATGAACAGGAGGCAGGACTAGAAAGCTAAGACGCATTTAGTGAAGTTGCTCAACAGCTTTCGTTTTTATTGTTTCTTTTGTGTAACTGTTTATACGCTAACTATAACCTTTAAAAAGCACATGTCGCCTAGTTAACATGGATTTTCAACGCAAAATAAAACTTATCACAAATCGTTTCAAAGCCACCGATGCAAATCAGTAATTTAGTTTTGGCGTGTCAGAAACGCCTTAAACATAGTTTTTATCTTAGTGTTTACTTCTATGACATCTGCCAACACCTCATTCACTTTCAAGTGCCACTTCAACATTTTAAAAATAGCTTAATACTCCTACATAGTTATTGTAACGCTGAAAAAAGCTAAACTGAGAACGATTTATTTTGGACCATATTTAGACTTTTTCCCCAATCTCCCGTACAGCTCCAATCTCTTGTTACAGAACATGCAAAACTTTATATGGTCTTACACTAATTAAAAGTTGTTTACGTAAATAACGAAAAATACATTTTGCTAGACATCATACTTCCTATCTTAACAAAATTTAAAAACTGATGAATTTACTGACATTTTGTAATTTGTCATGTTAAAGTAATTTTTGCTGTTTTTCTAATTTTTCCATTTATACGTTGGCGATTGGGATAGGGTTGAGAAGGGATTACAAGCCAAGAACATATCTACAGTATACTGAAAATGCTATTTGTGTGCTTTTTAAACCGCGATTGACTTTGCGACAGTCAGTAGAGTGAAAAGGATAAAACGCAAGGGCTTTGAAATTTAATTTGTATTTACAGTTGTTCGAAGTATGAAAATCATGTACAGACGCTATAACCATGCACAGTGAAAATGATATGTTAAAGGAGAAGCTAGTATAGGATAACGCTGCTTCTAACGGAGATTTAAAACTCAAAATGATAGGGCCGTATCTATAGCAAATGTTTGTTTGTAAGCTTTTTTCAGTTGTTGGCAACAGTACATTATAAAAAAATGTTTTAAGCCCGGCGAGGTTTAATGGATTAGTATCCAGCTACGTCCCGGCTGAGTGAATTTTAAACTCCATTTATTTTTTTTTGGTGACCATGAGTGCTTTCAGCACATTACTCGTATACTTTCAAATATCAATTTAATAACTTTTACAAACTGACAAACCGACAATTTTCGCATTTTCTGCTTTAGAACGGTAATTTTTTGTTTGGGTATAGAGGTGCTCAAGACGTCTCTTCAAAATACTGATGCTGCCTTCTAAAAATCATATCTTGCTTATGACGTATAACGTTGTATAAAGTTTGATTGAGTGCCTCAACGAAAACCATTTCTGAATTGTTGTTAACGGACATGAATTACAGGATAAACGGTTTTTGTTATTTAATTTTGTTTGCTAATAAGCAATTACTCTATGAACTGTAAAGCAAGCGAAACAAACGATATTGTCTAGTTTTTGTGATCTAAATAAACTAGCAAGAAGCAATTTAGGGAGTGCATGCGGGTTTAACTCGTATTCTCTTTGTCCTTTGTAACACGCTTCAGTCCGCTGTATAATAGCTTGAGGAATACACCACGCAAGTATATATTGCAAAAATTTAGTTTTGTGATCTTTAGAACTGATATCTTCCTGAGTGCGCCAAAAAAATTCGTCCATGCTGATGCACCATATCCCAGGCGTTACGTCAGTGTACTGACCAGATACAATCCACAAAAGCCGAAACTGGCGCATCTTTTATTTGATAAAAACTAATGACTTTTTGAACTTTACACACGTAATCGTTTTACACTATTAAGATTATTGAGAGACAAATAGGCTCACCTCTTCATGATTCTTATTTTTACTAAGGATTCAATTTTTGATTATTACTTTTTAACTATATCCACGGCCGCACGGCACAAAAAGCAAAACCCTGAAAAACAAAAATGAAGTGAATCAAAAGTAATTAGTGGCTTACAAACATTATTGTATAATGGGATTAATGGTTTAATCATTCTCGCGGTAGTTAAGCTGTTTCTCATTGTCATCAAATTGTACACCAATATTCCGTTATCAATATCATTCAATATAGTTGTTTAGAGAAACAAGACATTGGCTTTTAAAAACTAGGATCTGAACTAGTTTATACTCTGAAATGGTTAAAATAAAGAATGGTTTCACTGCTATTACCTAATGCACCCAATTTTTACCTGCATGCTCAGTTGAAAAATTTAACTTTGAAAGTAAGAGCTCAGTTAAAGCTTCGAGGAGCAAAAAGGAATAAATCCGTTCCGTGTAATGTTTAGATTGTGCCATTCAGCGATTCAGCATTTAACCAAATGATCCTCATGCAATGTTGTGCAGCTTGGTTTAATGTTATGGAATATTCTAGTTATATATCGTTCAAAACAATAAAATAACGAAAAAGAAGTCGTGCATATCATCATGGTTTGAAACTTTCTAGTTCAATGTTCGTCATGCATGATTCCAAGGCAAAACCGTTGTAAATAAAACAAAAAACGTTAATGACTTAGTTTTTATAACCTTAACCTTTGATCGGGATCTAACCCTTAGTTTAGCATCTAACACAATTAAAATTTTTAAAAATTAAAAATATATTTTAGTTGTAATTATTTTTAGAAATGAAAAAACAAACGCTAAATAAAGAAGTTCTCGTTCCAAGCCCTTGGCCTTGTTATTATGCGTTGCTTGTAAATAATTGTCAATCATTACAAAATGTTTTGTTACAATATAACATCGACCGTTGAAAGCAACTGCCAGAAAAAAAACTAGCGAGTTTACGTGTTGATCGCTAATTGGCCTGCTAGCGTATTTAGTTGAAATAAAACGCCCAGAGTTGCACCAAATTGACACATTTGAAACGCGACTCTGAAGGTGAAAGACAAGAAATATGATGGCAGGCAAAATCTTATTAATGTGCTTGGTGTTGCACTTTAGTAATTTGGTTTGCGGGAAAGGTTTTCAGCCTCTTGATAAGCATGGTATTCAATTGATCCTGTAATAAACGTTGAAGATCATACATGTGGCAAATGGAGAATTTTAAAAAACAGTTGATTTGTGGAATAGATTGATTTACTTTTGTTTTTTGTAGATCCTGAATTCAAGCGAATGCTGTTTCGATACAAAGAACAGAAGCGAGGTAAGCTGGCAGAAATCGACAAATTTATGCAAAAGATACTTAAATAATCTTGCCTCATTGAAAATATTTCATTCCAAAGTTTAAAAGAGATTAATTATGGTTAATAAATGACTGAATGTCGCCTTACAGCGGTAAATCAAAAACAGAATAATCGTAAAAGGAAAATGCTCTAGGTTAAGCTAGGAGTTTTGTTTAGGATCCGTTGGAATAAACAGATGTAGGTTTTTCAAGTGTTCCTCAAACTTCCCTTCCCATTTACTCCACGTAAAAAAAGAATTCTTATTTTACAGTACTTTGAAAGGTTCAATCAGTGATCGACCTCAAATGCCTGTGATAAAAAAGGCAGTCACTTGGAACTTTCACCACCGACTCAAACATGTAAAACTAATGCTTCTGTTATTTGATGCATAGGTTTAGTTAAAATTTGGTTAAAATGTTACTGTCTAAAGACCAAGCGATAACAGAGAAGTCTCTGGTATATTATTATTTATATTATCATCATCCGGCTGTCATTTTATAAACGTTAACAGAGAAAAAAAATAATGATCACGTGATTCTGTAACCTTTCCCAACCCGAGCCTCCTTGATTACTGTAATTGGTTTATTTTTCGGATTCAAACTTTGTTACTCTCACAGTGCTATTGCTAAAACAAGTAAGAAATGGAATAGTAGCTTACGTTGAAGCTGGCACGGATGTTGGCGACCTCTCCCACAATGTTTCTAATGTTTTAGATTACTTGGCACTTTGTCCTACAGAACTCAGAAGTCGAGATCGTATCATTCGAAATCTACAGCTGTGTTCCGAAAAAGCTCTCGGAATTTAGTATTACGGGTAAATTAATTACTGTACTATCTAATAGATATCTGAACAGACATAACTATAATGCTACTGAAAAAAAAAAAGCAAAACAGTTACTGTTCATCAGCAGGATGCCGAAATTGTGTGCAATTCTACAATTGGTTTCGGCTCCATTAAATTCTAAAAATTAAGTATCTTTTTGGTTTAATTTGTTCTTACAGTTTGGCATTCACGGAATGCATTTTTCCACTGCCAAGGGAATGAATTATAAACATAACTTGTTTTGTTAAAAAACTGAATAGATGGATTTAATAGTTCAAATAACATTCGACAGGAAAAGCTTAACAGTTCATGTTGACATACAAAGAGTACATGATTGCAAACTGCGCTACAGTGTCACGTTAAAATGTGTTTAAAATAATAATTTTGTTACATTACCGAAAGAAGAAGGAACTGAGTTCTAATATGGCCAGATAAATCTTCTTCGGAATGATATCGTTGAATTATACCCTTAAACTTAAAAAAGCTTAGTAACCAAAAAATATTATAGATACGCTAATAAGAAAAAACATCGTTGGATCGGATAGGTTTGTTGTATGCTAGCTTATCATACCACATGTACCTAGTCCATGACGTCACGATTGGTTGCGAGAGAATATTTTATAAAACACGTATTCATTGAGACCAAGGGAAATCCTATTTTTTGTGGTCCCGGGAATGCCCCTCTCAGCCTTGTTATCATGGAAAACTCATACATTTAACTTAAAATGTTAATATTTTCGCCACTTTTTGAGCAACGTGATCGAGACTTCCTACTTTTACTATTATTGTAAAAATGCTTTTATTCATTTTCGTTATTATTGTCAGCGAAAATGATGAGAAATGAAACCAAATAACAAGGAACTGGAAATCAACGCTAATTTTCTAAACTTTAAAGAAATATCAGTCATCGCCCACAGGCTGAAGAGCTTGAGGTCACCAGACCATGAATAAGATTTTATTCTGTGAATTGTTATTCCGGACAATAGTAGATATAATATATTGAAATATCAGTGATCGCCCACAGGCTGAAGAGTTTGAGGTCACCAGACCATGAATAAGATTTCATTCTGTGAATTGTTATTCCGGACAATAGTAGATATAATATATTGAAATATCGCAGTCATCGCCCACAGGCTGAAGAGCTTGAGGTCACCAGACCATGAATAAGATTTTATTCTGTGAATTGTTATTCCG
>JAOBRB020178963.1:0-11224 GCA_027575285.2 Zoanthus pulchellus
GGCCTCGTGCTTTCATCAGTTTTCTCGTGTTGAGAAACCCTGATGAAACACTCGCCCTCGTTTATGAAATACTACATATACCATACATTTCTTTAGTAATTCTTGTATTTTAAAACAGCTGTATTTCGGTAACTGTTCATCTGTTTAACATCAAAATTTGAGATTTTGCTATTCATAGTGTGGTCTTTCCTTTTTATACTAGTCATCGTGTGCGTATGAGAATTAAGGGACTTGTACTCAGGCTCTCCCGGTATGAAATCCGGCAATACTGTATATTTTCAAAAAGAACGGTTTTCGTTTTTAATCTTGAGTTCTAAGTCTGGAACAGTTTTGGTCGCCCGTTATTAAATCTACTCACCACGGCGACCAAAACGTTCGCAACCTTTGAGCGTTGATGTAAAGTACTTTTTTGTATAAATTCTACATGTTTTGTGTTCAGGGACCAGCTGTTCATTAACCCTGGGTTAAGCAAAAATTCAAACAGGAATTCCCTTTTTAAGAAAAGGTAAACGGTTATTTATGAATACTGTTTGGATTACACATAATTACAGCTAAAATTTCTCCTTGTATGATTGGAAACAAGATCATGGCTTAAACATAGCTGTATATGGTATGTCACTATTACCTTATAATGATCGACAAACTATACCTGACTTCTTTCCGCTGTTCAGGATTCCCCCTCCCTGGCTTGTATTTTCTCCCCCACTAGAATGTCCATACTCAGAAGTAAGAGATTGTCTTCTGTTGTTTGCAACATCTTTAGAGTCGTCAATTGATACATTTTTAACGATTTTCTTTCTGGTTTTAGCCTTCTTTTTGTTTCTTACATTTCCAACGTCTTCATTGCTGCTAGAAGATTTGGATTTCTTTCTTTTTATTCCAGCTGAACCTTGAGAAAACAACAAAATGATTGTTTACTTTAGCTTTTGAAAAAACACTTGACATTATCTAGTGATATTACGGTACGTTCATTACAATAACATTAAAATGTATTTCATTATGTGATCTCATATTGCTGTTATTAGCAACAATGACAAAGATGGACGTAATATATCAATAGTAATGATATTTAATATGCCAGCGTTGATATCCTCAAACGTCATGCTTGTGAAACTAGAAAGTAGTTTGGTCAGTTTCGTTAGCCATAGTGGCAAATGAAGATAATAATAAAGACTTTATTTAGATGTCAAGTCTTTCTAGCCGGCCAAAGGCCTACTAATTGGGGACACCATCTTTACCACTCTAAGGTGGAGGGAGACCTTTCATATATGTTACAACACACAAACATAAACACGGATATAGTCTTCGAGGGCCTACGGTTTACCGTCCTTATCCGAGAGGACGTGAAAGCGAAACGAAAAAAAATATTTTTAAAACTTTTTACCGAGTTGAAAACTGTAAATCGTTTTTAAGGATATTTTAAGAAATCACTTACCCGACAACAGAACATCTCGCGGTGTACAACAGGTCAAATCAGGGCTTTCTATTACTGAATGCTTTGGCTGCTTCAATAACCCCTTGTCTTTGGACTTCGTTGTGGAGCTTCCTCTTGCTTTCGGTATTTTCTTACTGCTGGCTGTACCTCTCTTTTTACTTTCAACTACGATTTTAGCTTCATTTCTATCTGATTCTTCGTCGCTTAAACAATCGACACCTTCAACAGAAATATATGCAAATTTTTATCTAGAGATTCCTTTTTTGACATGTAGTAAAAGTATCCAAACATTTTATTCTTTATTAGTAGGTGCGAGCAATTCCCATGTTCTGATGTCACGGTGTTTTCATCAACCGACTTATTTTTAGTTCATAGTTCAGACCAATCACATGCGTCCATACTTTGAATCAATGACTTTTATAAAACCTCATGCTTGTTTTAGTTCTTCCGTGGATATAGTGCAGTAACATATTCAAAAAAAATATATGTGTAAGGTGAACTAGTTACCAACATTACCTCGGAGTGTTTTTGGTAGTATTTAGTTCAAGCACACATGTGCTGGAGAAGACTTGTGACACAAAGCTTAAGAAACAAAAGACTCTATCATGTCAAAAACATACTTCAACAGAGTTTACTTTTGTTCAATGTGCATGGGTTGTAGGTCGTCTTGACAAGATATTGAGTTTAATTACAACTGAAAATTATTCAGAAGATAAAAACTGTAGTCCAACTGAATCTGGTAGTATAAGAGGCCAAAACCATTAAACTACACAACGCATTTTCCTCGAAGTCTCATTCAGTGTTTTCCTTCATACAAAAGATTGTTTTGCTGACTTACCGAATTCTAGCCGTTTACTGGGGACATCGCTAGCTATACTTTCTGTGTCACTGTTGCTCTCTGAGCCTGCTTTATAGAAGCCTCCAGCATGTCCAGTAGGAGTGTCTGGCACACGGTACAATGACGGGGATGGGCTGAATATTGTCTGCAATAAAATAAAGTAAATCTTCAGTCATGAGTACCAGCATCTGCTGGGAGCTAACCTGCGATGGATTAGTGTCCTGTCCCGGGGGAGTCAAAGACTTTCATCCGCTTCAGGCCCGTAGCCAGGATACTTCGAGGGGGGGTTAAGGGGCGAAGCGATTGGTCAAATTGCCTAGGCAACAAGCCTTATTAATATTCATTACTCATGAGACTACAGACACGTCGTACGACCAGGAAATGGCTCGAACATTAGTAATAAACAGTGCAAAAATGCCGCGCAAGTCTGTAATAAATTACAATAGGTTTGATTTTTGCTAAGGGGGTTCGCTGGCAAAAGGGGGGTTCGCCGAAAAAGGGGGGTTCGCCCGAACCACCAAAAAAAAAACCATGGCTACGGGCCTGCGCTTAACACTACAGAAACTTAGTGGCTCCATGGGCCACTAGGCTCGAAAGGATTTAGCTAGAAGTAAATCTTCATCAACTCTTTCCTGTAAGCAGTGTAGAGATTCTATACGCGCTTTTCGTTTTATAAAAATAGTCTTTCGTCTACTCAGCCTCGGTATGCTTAACGTTTTGATAAATATCAGCCTTGTATATTCTTAACATATTCTTAACATGTTAACAGCCTCACAACATATTATCAGCTGTAATATTCTTATAGATGATATTTTTGAGGGAAATTGCTAACTGACTAGTGAAGTAACTGGTTTAACTGGTTTATTCAAATATATACGCGTTATACAAAGTTAGTTAGTTGTCCGCAGACAGCAAAAACTATTCGGGGTGGACATCTAAAGCATTAATTACAGCCAATTGTTATAAATAAACACATAAAAAAATTTAAACTCTTAATTACATATAACATAATATTTTCAAATAAACAATAAAATATACATATAATTGCAGTTTTCATATATTACTTATATAATCATTTCAAAACAACAATGAAGCCATTACATTGTAACGTCTTTGCTTTGGATGGATACTTCGATAAGTTTTAGTTGACTTCATAATAAGAATTCGAACTTCAAATCAATTTTTTTTTATATATTCGTTTACCATAACAGCCCACTCTTCTTCAATTTAGATTAATAGCTGGGATCAACGGGTTATAAAAACTTGAGTAGCATATTATAAAAAACGTAATAGCAGGATAAATACGTAATTTGCATAACTGCTAGTGATTGGTGAGACGGAATATTTATGTGTTACCACTATCAAAAATAGAGTAGAGTAAACTGTTCCGTTGAGTTATAACACTGGAGTAAACGGAGAGAGAGGGAGAAGCTGTAATTGTGAAAGAAGCTACAAATCATGGTTCGAAGTGTTTGGAACACGTCCACTGTCGTCTGTGGATCTTATACAAGAGAGGTAGTCTTGCATCCCCTGTTCTTTGTTCCAGTGACATCCATCCAAGGTAAAACAGCATAAAATTACTTGAAATGCTATAGGTATTATGATACATTGTTTACATGCCACCTATATAGCGGGCTGCCTTTGTACCAATTCGATCTTGTCGGCATCGTTATTTTATACACCTGGTCTAGGGTCCCAAACGGCTGCACCGTAATCTATCTGAAGTCGTACAAATCCCATATGCGCCTTTTCACACAAGCCACTTATGCAGGGTCATACAAATTTTCATAGGTAGAAAATTAGCTATATAAATCTTGGCATATTCTAATGATGTTCTTAGAAATTCTTGACCATTTTCAGACAAAACAAAACAAAACAAAAAATACACACTTAATGACAACAAAACAAAAAATACACACTTAATATGACACTTAAGCCGTTTTGGGCTTTTCAGTGTCATATTAAAAGCCTCCCTCTTCCCCAATTAAGAATCCCAACTGGCTATTTACAAAGCGCGGTAAATTTGTCCCTAGGATCACCGAGGTCAAATTCATTCAGTGGTCAGAGTCGGGAAATCGAACCCAGGTCTTCCGTATTCAAAGCCCCAGCTCTAACCACTTCGCCACGCTGCCTCCTATTCTCTAACCTTGATATTCTTCTAAAGTTTAACATTCTTTTAACAAAAAACGTGTATACAATATAAAGTGTTAACTAAGTGTATCTCTTCTGGATGGATGGAAGGCCGAATTATCTTAGCGGAAAACATCGCACCAAAATTAAACGTTCGACAGCTTGTAAGAAGACAGAGAACACACCACCAGCGCTACCAAGGCCGCACTACAGGTACTAATAATCATGGAAACTTTTACTATAAGTACTTACTGGACTAAAAGGTTCCTGTGTCTCTTGAACGTAAATTTTTGCTGGAAAAAAATGAGGGCATAACATAAATGTTCCATTTTACACCTTCATAGAAGGTGTTGATATAACAACATATAAATCTCTCCGTGACGCCATCAAGTCAACGGATACATTTTGCGTTTGTTGAAAGTGTTAAAGCTCTGCATACTATAGCAGTGCTCCAAGCTTTGTTTAGTTTGTAAGTCGCCTTTTGGATGCCATACTTGGAATTCAACTAAAAACAACCTAATGGCGAAAAAGGAAGCCAGTAATTTGGCGACCATTTTGATCGCCCACTGTTTAATCTACTCGTCATAGCAACCAAAATGGTTGCAGCTTGGAACACTGTATAGTATCTTTAAGCAAGGTATTGAAATGTATAAGGTGTGTGACCCTTTTTAGATACAATGAACACATCGGCTCGTTGAGTTTAATCCTTTTAGTCCCAATTGAATTATCAAGTTCTCCCAACTTGAGCCTAAAGTTTTCATTGAACAAGCTTGCGAGAATTTCACTTTTAATCTTCTATATTTTACTTTATTTGATCTATTCTCGTTTTCTCATTACCAAATGTCTTATTTCGTATTTGTTATGTAAGGAGAAGTTAAGTGCTGATAACAGATTGGGAGTGAAAGGGTTAATAAACAAAAAGACACACGCTGATAGTAAGACTTTCTAATTAAGAACAAACGCTGAATCACTTACAAACTGAAGTTTTCTTTTGTTCCTCCAGCACCTTCCTACGTTTTCGTTTTCCCCTTTCTGTTGATGAAAACAGAAGCACTGTCAAGATCGTTCATGCCAGAACTTTGTTTCATAATTAAATAGTGTGTTCTCACTCACCATTATCACCATTGCTCATTATCATCATTTGGGGGAAGATGTAGATGATGGTGATCGTGGTCACCATCATCGTGCTGATCAGATGGTAATTATCATGGTGATGGCGGTGGTGATGTTCTGATGACGGTCGTTTAGTGAGATGCTGATGATGAAGGAAACGAAGGTGATGGTAATGATGGTACGTTTGGTAAAGATAATGACAGTGATTATATTAATAACAATGTTGCTGCTGACTTCGAATTTGGTGGTAATGATAGTAATGATGGCTTTAGCTGAAGTAAGGTAGTGATGGTGGTGATGATGGTATTCTGGTGGTGCAGGTAGTGATAGTGGTGGTAATTTAAAGTGATGGTGGTGATGATAGCAATGGTGGGTTTCATGATGGTAGGCCACGTGAAAATAATGGTTATGTAAGTGAAGGTAGTGATAATGATGATGATGATAGTGATGATGATGATGACGACGATGCTGGTGACGTTAGTGATGATGGTTACGGTAATGGTAGTGCATGGTGACAGTAGTGATGGTGAAAATGACATGCTGGTGATATAGTGGTAGTGGGTAACTTGGTTAGTAAATATTAGATCAACGTTTTAAGCATTTTTTGAATCTTCAACAAAGATATCGCCTCCATTTTGTCCCCTTCCCTCTTTTCGACTAACTAAACTGATAATTCATTTTAATATAAAAAAAGAAGTAAAATTAAAACCAAGGTTAGTACAGATTTTTAACCTGATTTTTTCAAGACATTTTTTAATGTCAGAACATTTGGTAATAGCATTTTAAAAAACAAAAAAATATCACATGGGAATGTCTATGGTACAGTACTGTCCAAAAGTAACGATGTCCCGCGGGTTCAGTCCCCGACCAGTAGGTCCAGTCCCGTATCCCGTGAGTAAGGGATTTGTACTACAGCATGAATCCCAGCCACTTTTGCTTCTAAAATTATAGAAAATATAGGAGTTTAAGGGCCTAAATATAGGAGCTTTATAGGAAATATAGGAAAAAAATAGGGGGATTAAAGTAGCGTTTAAAAATAAACTTCATTAAAATACAGGCACAAAATGTTCCAATCTCTTTAATAAACGTTTGTAAAGTATATCAAAGCCTGCGAAAGGTGTGTAGGCTTTTGCAGGTAAAGTATATAACATCCTTTTCATAAAAGGCTTGCTGTTAAGTTTACAACATGGTGATGTTTAGACGTGGATTTCCCGTTAGCAGACTGTAAGAACTGATCAATGATAACATACCATATATATAACTGCTTTGCACAGTCTTATTGCTTTAAAGAAATTGCAATTATAGTAACTTTGTCTTTCAATCACACTTTCTTTGATTTAGCATTACTGAGTTTTGACAGAAAAGTGTCCAAAATACTTTGCTTTCGTTTAGCTACAGATCGCTGCTTCTCTTTGGTTTTTTGCATGTCTTTGTGAATCTTACTTATTTTCTTCTGGGCAGCCTCAAGTAATACTTGGGCGACTGAAACTTCCTTAAAATATTTATTTCTCGGAGCAGCTTGTAGTCTGCTATTTGCGTCATTTAAAAATGGAATCCCCAACCTCCATCTGTTCTTCCTGGGCAACTTCCTTTTGCTGCAGCTCTTTTTCTTTCGCTTGCAATGTCTGCTTCACTTTGGAAAGCTTCTCCCTCTGTAGTTCTATTTCACGTGCATTCTCTTTCTCCTTTCCTTTTTGGTTTCGTAACTCATCCCTTTCTTTGTGCTCTTCCTCTAATCGCATAACATAGTGTGCGTGAGCGCTACGGCCAAGCTTAAGTAATTGTGATGTTATAGGCACCGAACCAGGACCATTAAATGCTTTCAAACCATCTGATGTAGCACGAATGCCATTGATGGAAAACTCAATTAGTTTTACTCTATCGTTCGCTACGCTCTTGCCACTTTTAGAAAATCCTCTCTCAACTTCTGCATTCCCATGCCCAAGAACAATGGCTTTCTTGATAACATTCATGATAGTTGGAAATTTCTTTTCTCCCATGCCGTTCTTGATTCCTTCTACTTTTCTCCAGTAATGGTCGACTCTGACATGCTTTTGAGGATCCACGTCACTGTCGATATACCAATCCTCGTCTTACGTCTCCTGTTGATAAACTCTCCATTCATCTGCAAGTCTATCGATGTCTTCCCCATTGTTTAACCTTTTTCCGAATATTTTAATGTCTTTAAGGGTCCAGGCTTTCTTACGAGCACCAGGCTTCAATACTCTTACACTTCTTAGAATGACATTTCCAAAAGGAAGTCTTTTTATAAGGTGCTTTGTTGATGCTACTAGAAAAGAAACGGCGGATGAAAACTCTGCGGGTTTCCACGCCAATTTCGACTTCTTTGTAGCTTAATCTATTATTTACATCATAAAGGTTGATCTCATACAGTTTCTTGGCTGTTTTGTTGGCCTAGACATCGTTCTTAATAAAGCGCCCCATTAGTGTTGTCAAGACAGTAGACATCTGGTCATACAGCAGGTAAATAAGGGGCTCATCCCTTTGGAAGAACATCAAGAAACGGTTAAAAACGTCTCCAACTGAGACTAGGAAGTGCAACTGTGCAAGTAAATCGTATGATTGAAGATGTCTTCTGATCCTGACGTATCTTGGTTTGCTTGCTATTCATGGCTCTTTGCTTGGTAGGTCATCAAGAAAATACTTCTTAAGGCCTTTCATCTGTTCAAGGATTCTAATTATAGCTGAAAGGAGAAAAAGCCACCTGCACTCTACGTGCTTCAGAAACTTGTGCTTAGGAAGACTTATCTGCTCTTGCACGTCTTCATAATCCTTCCTCTTTGCAGCAGACGACTTAAACCACAAATGTACAGTGTTTTCACAACATTTGAAAGTAGACGTTGTATTTCGTTGAGTAGGAGTTGCAAGGAATAAAGGGCCTTGCTCATTATGGGGGTACGAAGGGAAAGTAGGTGTCGCTAATGGAAAAGTTGCTGTCGGATGCGACGGCCGACGGCTAGTTTTGAAAACACTGATGTAAGTCAATCACAAATTCTGAAATGCTGCTTGTAAATGCCTCAAGACCTTTCTCAAATGTATTGTGCACAATATGAAGATTACAAGAACCAATGTCAGTAAGGCCACGACCTCTATAATTATTATGGTAAGCTTAATAAAGAATCGTTTATTATGTTCCAAACAGTCTTATTGACATTTGGCCCGTCGCTTTCCAACATCTGGAGCTTTCCTAATGGCATTCCGTTTTCTTGCAAGCTGTTTACCTGTTGCATGAACTAACAAGCATATGTTTGCAAGTGGTGGACAACCACTTGTGACTGGGTAGATGACCAGTAACGAATCTTTATTTCTAGTTGTTTATTTATTTGGGCGTTTGTAGTTTCATCATATTGTAAAGTGAATGGAGATTCTGATTTCTTCACATCATTAGAAACAATTTGTTTGAAGTATGGCCCTGTAGCTTCAGAAACCAAGTAGGATACCTTCGATGAGCTCATTGTGATGTTTTCAGGGATTTTACCAGGAAACATGGCATGAAAGGTGTCTTTGATATTGTCACAAGAGGAATAGCTGTAGTGAGATTCAACAACCTTCATTGTCCAAATAAGTTCAGCTTTTGTTGTTTCATCCTTATGAGACATGCATGTCAATGTTCTAGTTGCTTGCTTCTGCTCAGGATCCTGCTTATTCTGGGTCTTTTTATCACTTGGAGCAGATATGTTAGTTGGTTTAGCTTTTTCCTCAGCTGGTGTTTCTAACTGATTTGAAGTGAGAACCATTTGCGATTGCAACTGCAGCAAGCCTTGGTTGTCATACCGGCACGTTTCTTGCAAAGAAAACAGAAGGCCTTGCCATTTTCTGTTTTAGGCTGGCACCATTCTGAAATTTTGTGGCCTAAGGCATCTTTCCTTGTATTCCAATCCTTCTGGAAATGAGTCTTTCCACCAGGCATATTTTTTTCTCTAAGTCACTGCAAGAAATCAAGAAAAAAAAATAATTAAAACATGAAGAATGTCTTCATATCATATTATAGTTTATAGGGCTTGATATGTAGTGTCCATGTAGGTCGGTCACTTATACATGTAAAGCTGTCATGTCAAATAATTTAAAATGACTGGTTGCTTTGGATTTCAAAAGCTAGTCCTCCACATCCATATGGCTCTGGAGGTAAGGGGCGCCAATCCCTTCAGGATTAGGTTGACCAATTCTGCCAGTAACCTAACGACATGTCTTTGTTCTTGATCAAAGAGTTAGACTGAAAAAAAGAAAAAAAAACATTCAAAACTTTCACTCACCTTTCGATTATGAATGGTGCTTTACAAACCATAAAAGATTAGATGAGACCAATGGTGCCATTACTACAAATGCAGTGCTACTAAGACTGGATTGCATCGCGTAAAATGTGAATCTTTCTGTTTGTAATACAGTAGGAATAATATATAATCAGCAGTTTAGAAACTTAAAGTTTTAAACATGTATTAATATGTAGAATAGTTACAATGGGACTTCTCCAAAGGCCGCTCAATAAAATTTCTTGCAAATTTTTATCTGTTCTTTTGTGCCACTTGAATGCTTATATGTAAATTACAAATTAATTAGATTTTGGAATCAGTTGGTGGCTTAAATGACCAAATCGACCCAGCCCAGGAGAAATAAAGTCGCACTGTCATTATAATTATAAATTTCTGTAAATATAGGATCTTTTTCTCTAAAATAAGGGTTTTATAGGATCCTATTAAAAATACAGGAAAAGTAGGAAATATAGGAGGTCTGGGATGCATGCTGCATATGACGACTAGCTAGTCAGAGTAGTGCTTTAAATGTATTAATATCCATTAACATTGTTCGATCTGTATCCATTTACGACAACTAATATACAGCTGATATTACTAAAACTCAAAACTTCAAGACTTTTTTCAAGATAAAATGGTATTGGTCAATACCTAAATGGATTAATTTATAATTTATACAGCTCATTCTAATTTGTTAATATATATGAGCTCATCATCTTAAGATGCAACAAGATGTATAGTCCAACTGCTAACGTCCACAATTGTTCATTTTCATGATAAACGCATGCAGTTTTTGTTACTAATCATATAACTAACAATTTCTGATATGGACCCAAGGCAGACGAAGCTCTGGTAGTAAGATCTACACATGCCCTGAAAATGCCAACATGGAAACGAGGCTGAAAGTTAAACTGCCCTAAAACAGATTTAAAAGTACAAATTGAGCTCTTAATTGATTAACTAGTGACACACGAAGCATTTTGCAATAGAAAATGCTTTACCTGTGGTCACGAAGTTTTAGAAATAAAAGTTTAAAAGATTCATGCATGGGCTGCTTGTGATCCGATAGCAAAAAATTTCTAGTGAAAATGAGTACAAATTAATCAAACAAATACGAGAAAAAAAACGGGGTAAAATGAGCACTAAAATTGAAACCCACTATCATTCTGTGATTTAATATGAGCAAATTTTATACGTGGGCAAAAGAATATGAAAATATTTTAAAAATAATAGTACATAGTAGAAACGTTTCCTCAACCAATGCATTTTTGAAAATATTCAATTTTCACCACGGATTTTAAAAATACCTCTTTAATATCGTGTTTGATTTGGTTACAATTTAAAAATCTCTTCTTTGCAATCAGCTTTGAAACTTTGAGAAACCAGTGTATGCAATAGTCTGTATTGAAATATATAAACGCCCTGGAAGACAGCTAC
>JAOBRB020179074.1:0-12533 GCA_027575285.2 Zoanthus pulchellus
ATAAAGAAGCCTAAACCGTGTTTTAGACTGTGACAAAACACTCCGGCCATTTGAGAACACTCGAGAAATGCAGAAAACACTCGCCTGCGGCTCGTGTTTTTTACATTTCCCTCGTGTTCTAGCCGTCGTGTTTTATCACAGTCTAAAACACGGCTTAGGCTTCTTTATTTGTTAATTTATTATTATAAAAATAAACTTTAAATCTTTTTTAAAATAACAGTTTGACGAACCATTCAATTAAAAGATCAGAGGAACACTCCGTTTCCTCAAACGTAATGACAATAATCATTCACAGCGCATGTCTATTCACAGAAAGAGTTGTTAGCATCTATAGTGACAGTTTTGTTAATTTATTTATTTATTTTATACCGTAGTAAAAAAAAATCAAATTTACGTTTTTCGATTCTTGGATAGCTCTGTTCTGTCGATCTCGTGCTTTTGTCGTGCTCGCTGGGTACACCTTTAATTAATAGCGATAGTTATATCACTAGCTAAAGTATAAATAATGATATCACGGCCTTTTAGTTCCTTAAAGTGTTCGTTTGATAAATGAGTTGAGGAAGGCCGATTTTGCGAAGATTACGTACTTAGAAATAACCCTGAAGATAACACTGAATCGGAAAAAGGCTACGTTTTTATTGCTGTTTTCAGAAGTGAATGCTGAATGGCCTCCAAATAGTTCCGTATCCCGTTCTAACAGGCATACATGTTGATTCATTGAAACTCCTTAACAAAACATACGTCACATAATATATTTTGCTTTTCCTGTTGTTATGCAAATTGTGTATGTAATTAGCATCTTACTAGACCAGTGGCTTGAGCTATTCTGAAGCAAAGCCATTTCTTGTATCTGTTTGTACACACGAGGGTCTGATTTAGTTAGAATGTTGTTTCAGTTATGATGCTTAGCGTCTAGCTATAAGCGCCTTTACAGGGCATGGTGTTCACGACTTCTTGGCAGAAAGTTCTTCTCTGCCTTTTATCGTGCTGCATTGTTCCACACATAAACGCCGAAGAAGGGTTCATAAGCGATCAACGTGAGGAAGGTACAGATTGGATTGTTCACGCTCTTGTTTCTAATTACTGTTTCACATGAGTTAATGAAAATTCAACTTAAGAAAATTCATTGCCTTGAAGGACAAAAATTTCTGGATGATCACATTTACGATGACGAGACGCACGTCCTATCAGGTCAGTTTGTTGTGTTTTATTTCAGGTTTACCACTAAAACGTCGAACAGTAGGAGAGATTAACGTCATTTGTACAACGAAGCTTCCAAAAAATTTAAAAGTTTTAATTACAGGAAGTATCTGTAATCTTCTACAAAATAAACGATTTTACGATTTCTTTCTTTTAAAACGCTAAATTCCATTTCAGTCGAGTGTTTAGAGGAAATTGTCCCGCTTTCGTTAAATCAAATGTAAATTCAACCTACGGTTAGTATTTAAATATTCCCCTATGTTTTGAAAACCCACGAGACGTATAATATTCCATTTTTTCTAAGAGAATTTTTATACTTTCGATTACGTTTTGGAGCAATGCAGTACATAAACAGAAAATGTAGTCATTCACAATTCGTCGTTGATTTGGCCAGCTGCCCGCAGAGCTGTTGTTTTTTCTTTGAAAGGAGTAAAGAAACAAGAATGAATTAACAATTTAAACACCAAACACTGTCAAGGCCTTTGGCTTGAAATTTATAATATTATTTAAGTATGACCTGATCGCATTTATATTTTTATTCCTAGAGAGGGTATTGAGATTTATTCTGATACAACTTTCTAAAACAGATTTGTTAGAGAAAAGTTTGAAGTAGACTGAAGAGCCAATTCAAACTCTTAATCTCTCTACACAAACTCGACTCACTTTGTAGTTTATGTCAAGGCATAAATTCAGCCTCTTTCTTGGCTGATCAGTTAGTTTTTATAACTTCGATGTTTGAAAGATGCCTCGAGGAGGGCGCCGATAATAAAGCTATTCCGGCGTCTTCTGTGTTTCTAATTCCGCAAGTCATTTGCGGTTATGTTATTCGTGTTTTGTGATTACTGTCTTCGGCTTCATATGAGAAATATTCTAATGTGATGTTAAAAGTTCGCAAACCTGAAGGAAATGAGGCACGATGTTTAAAACGTGCGAAACATACATGTAGATTTATTCAAAGGAGACATTTGTTAATTTATTTTTCACAAGCCCGGCAAAACTCGATCAAAATCAGGTAATTAATGTTTTTAAGTTTTAAGACGTTTAGTAGCGTAAATATAAAGCAAGGAAATCAAATTTTATTTCTAAATGTATTTCAAAAGTAGTGTTATTTGAGATGGAAGCCGGGGGAAGAATAAGTTTTCTTCGTATTGCCTTTGGCGATTTTTGTTTTATTTATTTAATTTATCCAGCAATATTTAGACGGAAAGAACTAATTTAAATACACTAGGAAATTTAGGCAATTCTTTTTCTTATATTAAAAAGAGATTTAAGAAAATCACATTTTACTCAAATGGGCATTTTTTGATGTTTATAAAGGTACAATTAACTTAAAGTCTTGAGCAATATCGTGGTTTTCGCGCGTTTTCTTGATGCCATCCTTGACGCTATTCAAAGAAAATTTATTTTTTGAATAGAAAAAAGGGTTTTGTAATATATTTCACTAAGCAATAATATATATAATTAAAAAGTTTTTATTTTCTTCTCTTAAGTATTATTTCATAAACCAATTTCAAGACTTCAATTTGTTCTTTAAAGTATAATAAGTCTTTTTAATTCCATGCAGTGTTGCCTTATAATACAACCCTGTCAAAGTGCTTTTAGTCTAGGGAAAGCGAGACCAAATTAAAAATGCCCTTTTAAATATGAAACCTTAACAAACTAAGAACATACTGACATGATCAAGGACGAGAAACTTCCCAATCAGGAAAAAAAGCTAGGAATTTTGTTCACTGGAAAGTTACTTAACTGTATTTTAATATTTCTCGGTCCAAATCAATTTTGTCTGCTCTATCCTTAATTAATATTTTACAAGTGCAAGAATTTTCAAATAAATGGTTTTAGAAGGCATACGTTTTGTTTTATATACAAACTTCGTACTAGCCAATCGTGTTAATTTTTTTATCTTAACGGATGTTTACCTTAATAATGTATGAAGAGCATTTCAGTAGGGCACAAATCCTGACAAATTTTTTAGTGAGAAAATTCAATCATATTCCAAAGTTTGGCGATTATATATTTTAATGAAAATTCAAATGGATCTCATGACGTTTTTTATGATTTAGATTTAACAATGGTGGTGCATAATTTTCTTTGCCACACTAATTTGAAGAGTGGAGATCAAACAATGAACTTTTAATTTTCATTCAGGTTTTGTTATAAAAAAGGAATGCTATTTAACAAAAGATGATATACAACAATGTTTTGGCATATAACTTATTGTGTACAATCCATAACAGAAAATTTACTAGTCGCGTGTTAACATCCGCTCCCTAAAGTTTTGAAGAATTTTTTAGTATCATGACAAGCTAACGTGAAATGGACATGGAATCTATTTTTAACGAAGAAAGCTTTGGCCTTCCGATATGATAAATCAATCGGTTTCTTTCCGCTCACTTAACATGGTAAAATTTTTCCGCTCGCTTGACTTGGTAAAATTTTTTTGATCTTTCATATTAAATTACAAAAACCGTGAAGTTTATTAAAACATTTTGAAGTTGTTTTAGATTTGCAAAAGAATAGAAAATCAAAACAAAATTGTTTGTCTCGCACCTGTTTTTTCAGCTTTGTTTCATTTTTATTTTTTTAAGAAACTCGAAAACATGATTAAGACATTTAGTTTCAGAGCCGTGCTTCAATGTTATCTGTATTTTCTCCTTAGTTTAATTTATTATGTGCATTACACTCTGACAGACTGTGTTTTTATTTATGAAAACTATAAGTTGATTTAATCATGTATTTCAAAGTAAAAAATGGATTTTTAAACTATGATATTTATCTCAAAAATCGAATAAATGCAAATTGCTAGGCGCATCATTTTTTTCCGGTAACAATGCTCAAAGATTAGTTGGAATAAAAAATTGTGACAGAAATATTCCTTCCTGCAATTGTGCAATTTCGCAAGTTGCAGGGGAAAAAAAATTAATAAACCTATTTTTTAACGTTAACTGACAAAATCTTGGTCTTGTTGCAGATATATAATTTATATATAATAGCATCGCCTATACACTCTTTTTATTAGAATATTATTTTTCGCACCAAGGTTATACGGATATTCTTATTTGTTATAGACAATTTTAGGCTGAAAATATTATTCGATGACATGAAATTTCCATTTCTAAAATGATTTATAGGTATCGCGGGAGCTTCAAAGGTAGATCTATATACATAACTTTGCCATTTAGGTTATAGAGTGAAATTGCAATACTTGTAATTATAATATTTTTTTCTAAACATGCTAATTGTATATTCTTAAAATATATTTGAACCTCAACATTATTCTTAAAATACTCCTAAAATTTTTCAAATTTTAGCCTTAATGTTCTTATTTATAACTATATTCTTATAAATCTTCTCTTTCCTGGGTTTATTGTATTTTAAAAAGGGGCTTTACTATAGCCACAGTTAGAGAACGATTTATATCTTCTTGTGTCTTTAACCTATAATCATAATTGTTCACATTTCAACAACCGAAGAAAAAAAAAATGACTCCCAATTCTATTTTATGCATGAAAACTATGTGTAACTTTCTGAGGAATCCGTATCCGGCAAACGTGTTTTTTTCTATAAGAACAACTTTATAACAACAACATGGATCAGAATGGCCGAAAATTATGAAAATTTAGAATTAAGTTCAGGCTGTGGCTGAAAATAGTGAGAGGATGTTTCTAATTGAAATTTTACAGAATTTTACAAAAAGATTTACTTCTGCGCAGTGGTCAGAAACTCGTCTTTTTATATTAACTCATTTCTCCTTATTTCAAACAGCTCACAGAACTAAGAACAAATTTATGACTAGTTGAAGCGGGGTGGGGGGTGGGAAGGGCACGGGGACTTCAAAGTCCACTTTACATAGGCTTATATCAGAAATTTTAATTAAATATGTTACTCTAAAATGAAAGGATGAGAAATGTGTAGCCCACAGTTATTCATAATCATTAGAAAAACAAACTTGTTACAATTGGTGTTGTAAAGCAATGTCATCACAACTGTAACGTGTTGTTGTGAGGCTAAGTGTCAACAGCAGTGTATACAATGGAGAACATAGGTAATCATGTAGATCTCCCATTTTGTTACATTGCACACCGTTAAATTTAAAATTGAAGAATTATGTTCCTTTTAACGTTTTGCAATACCAAACACCCTACTAAAATTTATATCAACTATAAAGTAACATAATTAATGTGCAAAATATGACATCAAGGTAAAAATGGCTGTTAACAGGAGCCCATAAGTAGAAGCGAGCAACTTCCATGTTCTAGAGTCACGGCGTTTTTACGAACCAACTTATTTTTAGTTCAGTTATTGCGAATTCAAACCAATCACATGCATCCAAACTTGATCAATAACATCACTGTTAATTTGCATGAATTATCTGATTCCTCCGGGACTGAAACTTCTCATTGAAATTTCCTGCTAAAAGCGATCTAAAAATAAAGCAGTTAGTGAAAACGCTGTGGCATAGACCACGTCTATTAAGTATTATGGGAGTTGCTCGCTCCTACTTATGGGCTCCTGGTGTTAAAACATTTGACTGTTAAGTTTGCCAAAACTGGAGTTTCCCCCCCTCCCCTACCCTCCCACACACACACACACACTTTGAATTTGCTTCCTACACCACTGAAAATGTACTGGTTTTTATAGAGACAATAATGAAGACATTTCAAATTGCTTTTTATTGTATAGTGGAAGAGAAGCGAAGACTACTCAACATGCGTGGAACTGAAGAGGAAACATTGAATGAAGAAGCTGATGAAAGTCGGGAATCGAGTGAGCTGGATCGCTTCTTGAATTTGTTACAGGACGAGGAGGAGCAGGAAGTAGTTAACGAGGGCAAGGAACATGTGGAGAGAACTCAAAGTAAAGGTAAAGAGTGGTGACATTGACACTGATCTGTTAAAATTGAATGGCTAAACTTGATACGCTCTTTTTTTTTGAGAACATCCAATTTTTGGACTTGGGCTGAACGCGTACGTATTTAAACATTTTCGTTGTATCAGCCCCAAATGTTCTTAAACACATTCTTAAAACATCTTAACTAATTTTAGACAATAGTCAAGCAAATTTTTCAATAACACTGTATGAATTATTATTTTAAATAAATGTTCTTCACCTTTTCTCAGCCTCAGCATGTTCTTAACATGTTTTTAAAATTTTTGTGATTTTCAGCCTCGTGTTCTTATAAAAAAGAGTAATAACGACATGAACAATTATGTGTATTGTATGGCTATTGTTTTCGTTACAACATTCTAGTTACTAGTTATGTCTGTACACATATATGAACATAGATTTAGGAAGAAAATGCGGTGGTTTTCAAGTAGAATTCACCTTAAAAGTTCCGACTCAATGACGACATGCGAACATCCAGCCCTCTGATTATTGGTCATGATCAGATGCTATGTAGATACAAAAATCCATTGAATGACGAGGGAATTCCACCCTAAATTTCACGCGATGATATGAAATTTTATGATATCCCTTGACACGCACAGCTAAAAATGTCCGTAAAGAATTTGGAATGTTTTTGTAAAGCTGTGTCTTCACAAAGTACTTTAAATAAGACAGTTTTGCTCCACGTAAATATTGTGGTTTTGTATAGCTTCTATTCACTTCAGTAAATATCTTCTTATGCACAAGTTAAAATATTCCACGCTAAATGTACCCTCTCTTAAATAGCCAATCAGAGCTATGCAGTTCTATATATAAACCGGCCAAAAGTTTAATTTGTCCTGCAGCACTAAAATGTTGTATTACTTCTTTTGATCTTTTAATGCCAGAAATGTAGCAAATACTCCTCAGCCTTTTATTGTTTTGTGTCCATGTTTAAGCCACCGTGTTTACTACTCCTTTTGATTGCATTCGTTGTCAGTTGTTGTTACCTACAGTTGTCCTATAGATCTTACAAATAAAATTCTTATAACGCTTTGTTTTGGAAATTGCGAGATAAAGTTGCTTTATAAGTTAGTTACGGGCGGTAACTGTTGGTACAGTTGGTAAGATCTCTGCCTTCCAACCACAATGACCCGGTTTTAATCCCCGAATGATGATATTTGAATTATTTTGTGGTTGGAACAATCGGTAAGATCTCTGCCTTCCAACCACTATGTCCCGGGTTTGATCCCCCGAATGAAATGTGGTTGGTGCAGTTGGTAAGATCTTTGCCTTTGAATATTTGTATGACGTTCTTTCCCGCATAAGCCAACTCAGCTTTCCATCTTTATGTGGTAGGTAAATGAGTACCAGTGTCTGCTGGGAGTTAACCTGCAATGGAATAGTGTCCCGTCCAGGGGGAATTAAAGACTCTTAACACTACGGAAACTAGGGATAAGCTCTGGCCCCATGGGCCGCTAGGTTCGTAAAGGATTTAGCTTAGCATGGATTGTTTTCGTAGCCAGTTGTGGTTACCTATAGATCTTACAAATAAGGTTTTTTCATCGGTTTTTTGCAACAGCATTAACTCTTAGATAAAGTCGCTTTATATGTTAGTTAAATGTCTGTTAAAACGGCTTCGCTCAAACCCGATTTAATAAATATTTTAATTGTCATAATTTCTGTAAGGGATCATAGAATAACTTCTTTTTTACATATATTTAATAATAATAATAATAATAATAATAGTAATAATAATAAAGGTTTATTAACAGATCCACCGTGTGGCTCTTCCCTGTTAAATTACAATTAAAATACAAATTGCAAGATAAATCAAAATTAAGTTATTTACAAAATTATTTAATTACAATACTAAAATCCAAGAATTACAATAAAAACTATTAGTATTAATCGCGCTGCACTCTATTTATTAAAACGTTCCTTAAAAGTTATAAAAAGGTTTTATATAATGTTTGCAATATCTAATATTTTCCCGTAGATTATTAAAATGCTTGGGGGCATTGTCTTGAAAAGTCCCGTTTTCGGCCGGGACCACTAGTCTAATTGAATTACTAGAGCGCAGTTCCCTGGGGCATTCCTATTTTATTTATTATATGGCCATGTCTCAAAAGGACTGGAAACAAACAAATTCAAGAATTTAATTGGCTAAAATCGTTCTTGACCACGGTCTAGATTTTCCCATCTAGACAGGCATCTAGACCGATCTTGTTGTAATTGTTGTTTTTGTTCCTTTGCTTTCGGGTCGGTCTGTATGGGAGAATCTTGACCTCGGTCGCTGGTACAGACCTTACCGTGTTCGTTCTGGACTGGCGACCTCGGTCAAAATTCTTCCATACAGACCACCCGCTCGGTTAATAAGAGCTAAATATTGGTTTCTGTTTCAGACAAATATTCATTAGATCCCAGGGTGAAGTTATTACAACTATTAGATGATATAAAGCAGGAGAAAAGAAAAGAACAATACAACAGTGAGGGTGAGCTATTGCTAGCGTTCTTTTATAACCTTTCAGCCACAGTTGTATTATTAAATTCTCCCAACTTGTTCCCATACTTTTATAGAACAAGTTTGAGAGAATTTGACAGTTTTTAGTTTTGTTTGATACGTTTGAAAATTGATGAGTTGAAATCAGGCGTTCTCTAGTTAAAACTTTTGAATCATGGCACACCGCTGCAACAGAAAATGCAGATAATAATTCCAAACCGCTTTCAAAACAACACTATATTCTTTCAAAAAAATTTACTGACATTTTATATTAATATAGATCACTAGTCTTTTTTGTTTTTACTATATTCTATTGTTTTTTTGTTCATATATACTTTAAATTCTTATTTTACGCTTTTTACCTTTTATAGAAAGAGTCTTTTTGCATACTTTAATACTTGTCAAAGGGTTGCAGTTTGAGAACAGAAAACTCGTATGTTTTAAAAAGTTTTAACCAGAGAACGTTTTTTATCATTTTATTATAATTATTGTTTGATTCAATCAATTGTCTCTTTTTTTTACCAAATGTTTTATTGTATATGTGTTAAGTAAGGGAAAGTTGGGTTTTATTAACTGAAAGACCCCCCTCCACCCCCCCTTCCTGGTCCCATGAATGCCACAAAAGCCTGGTCTAGATAGGGTTTAGTCCTCTGAAGGAAGACTGGACATATGCCCATATCCTAGAAGAAGTGAAGGTACCACTTGTAAATGTTGCAGAAAAGACAGCAATTTATTCTCGATTATTTTAAATCTCTGCTAACTGTATATTTAATTAATCTTTCAGGTTTTGACCCGTTTACACAACCAGAGGAGAATGCTGAAACTCTTTTTAAAGAAGCAAACTCGAGAAAGGAAGACATTCCCAGAATAGGAGGTTGATTTTCTCACTGCGTTTTCAACTTAGTTCAAATCGTCATAAAATGTATTAATTTAAGTCTAGGATTTTGATCAAAAACGAGAGTGAATATTATACTCTAAGCATTTATACTCTTCAAGACAAATGATAGATCACTTTTCAACGAACTTGAAAGGTTACATTTTATGGCATTTTTATATTAAACCTTTATAATATTCAATATAAATAAGCCAGAACGATTAGCATCAATACTTCTTCTGTTCATGTGATGAATTAACTGGTCCAAAACACCAAACAAAGAAAATGAAAGCCCACTTCACTTGATATATATTTAACACTTATTGAATGAGGCCTCGGGAAAGCATATGTTTTGTGGTCTCGAGAACCGTCATGTTTCCCGCATGGTCGTATAGGGACTGCAAAATTATGCTTTACCGAGGCTAAGTTCAATAGCTAAATCCTTGTACGAGCCTAGTGGCCCATGGGGCCGGCGCTTATTTCCGGTTTCTGTAGTGTTAAGCGGATGAGAGTCTTTGCAATTGACTCCCCTGGACGGGACACTAATCCATCGCAGGTTAGCTTCCAGCAGACGCTGGTACTCATTTACCTACCCCGGAAGGATGGAAAGCTGAGTTGGCTTAAGCGGAAGAGAAGGTCACACAAATATTCGAATTTCTGCAAAGTGCCGAACTCGAACTCTGGGCGTTGTGGTTGGAAAGCAGAGATCTTACCAACTGCGCCAACCATGTCTGCATGCCTGCTAAGTTCAATAAATGTGCTCTTATGTAACAACTATCAAGAAAGAAAAAAAGTTTTTAAATAATTGTAATAATAAAAACTTGTGATAAAACACAAACAGCGGTAATAATCACTTTAAAAACATGCATTTTAAACTTAATGTTTCGTATGCTACTACGATGGCCAAAGAAAAAGAGTTTATAAAAAGTTGTGATTTGTGAATTTTTGGAATCACCCCAAATTGCAACTAACTTCCGGTTTTGATATTTACTGGTCCATAATATAATGTTACCTGATGAAAGCTTGGTCTCTGAGAAACAGCGAAACTTGTTTACGTGCATGTGCTGTCCTCTCGTCTAATAGGAATGGGAGAAAAATGGACTTTGATAGCTGGAAATTTATAGAAAATGTTTTTCATCAAGTATCTCAAATACTAGAACGATTACCATAAACACTTCCATGAAATAACTGGTCCAAAATATCCATATTCATTAGTCTTATAACAGAGTGTATTTTTGGACCTTTACAACCGTTAAGGGAAGGGGTGGTGTGCGGGCCAAGACTTGATAGTATTTTTAGCTCAGTTGGAAATTAACCCATTCAGTCCCAGTTCAATTTTCAAGTTCTCCCAACTCGAGCTCATAATTTTCATTGAACAAGTTTGAGAGAATTTCACTTTTAATCTTCTGTAGTTCACTTTGTTTAATCAATTCTCATTTTCTCATTACCAAATGTATAATTTTGTATTAGTTATGTAAGGAGAAGTCGAATGTTGATAAAGTTCTGACTGCCGCAGGGAGTGAATAAGAACGTTGCGAAACGAGTAATGCCTTAAATATTTTACCTTGGGCTATAAGGCAGGATATTCCAAACTATTGACCGTATCTATAACAGGGGAGTCAGGTTGGCATAGTGGTCATCAGTCGTGCCTCCCACCTGTACGTATGTGGGTTGAGATTTGTCGATCTCGATCTGACTCCGAGGTTTTTCTCCGGGTACTTCCGTTTCCTTTCTCAGCAAATTCGATTTTCACACCAAGGTCTGAGCCTCCGAGCAATTAAACATTAACCTCTGACTAGCTGTAGGAAGTATGGTCAACCACTTCCTTCGTAAATGACGCTAAATAAAGTATTATTATTGTTAGGGGTTTTGTGTGCTAGGGCAAACTCCATCATGCACAGATGCACCATTACAAGGATCTTAGCTTCGTATACAGTCAGGGTTTCTAATTGTTTTCATTACTACATATAAGATTTCCCTTACGACCTTTAAGGAATTATACAAGTCACGTGCACACTGACGCTTCTTGTTTAAAACTTTTATAATATATTATCACGATATAAACTTATTGTTTAGCTGCTGGAACACATATTCACAACTTTAGTATATTCGATGCATTTTTTGTGAAGCTAATTCACTGCGTGTGTTCCATAGATACACTTTTTTTTCTCATTTCTATAAGATCAATAATCCAGACTCTCCTCATGGATTCTGGAATTTATCTAGGGAAATTTTTGACAGAATCAAAGACAAACGAACCCACGTAAATTTTTTGATAAATAACCCAGAGGTTGCCTTGCGACAAAATGTAAACTAAGATTTTTAACTATTTATAGATATTTATTAGTATTATTATTATTATTAATTAGACTTATTGTATTCTTGTAATTTTTATCAAGTGAGATGCCCAGGGTGGCATAATAAAGTTTATCTTTATCTGTTATGCAAGACTTAGATTGCGCATCTCGAACAATAGACCATTCAAGGACGGAAGAGAAAATGAACCAAAAAAATAGATCCGTACACAGCTGATTACCCCCTAATCAACAAGCAAATAACCACAATTTTTGATATTTTGTTTTTTTCATGCAGAAATAGTGATCAATATTTTTTTAAAAGGAAAGATTACAAGTGTCCATAATCCAATTTTTTGTATAAGTACACGCTTTAAACTTTTGTGAAATGCGTTTGAAATGAAGTTACGCGGAAGTTTATTATGCTGAAAAATCCAACTACCCACCTCGAACAAGAGAGACCATTTGCGGAAAAACAGAGCGGAAGACTAAGGAAATTAGTGCGAATTTATGATTGAATACACATATTTCATAGGACAACTAAAATAAAGATGCAGCTGAGTTTAAGAAAATCGAATATTTAAAGTGGTTAAAAATGAGTATAAGAAAAAACAACTAGAATATATTTAAGAAACTCTATTTCGATCAGTCACACCAATCTTCATTAGGTTATAAGGATATTTTTACACAAATCTTGGGTAATACACTCTTTTTTTTTAATAAGAACGTCTTATTTTTGGGCCGAGGCTGAACGTTCTTAAATATTTTGGGGATTTCAGCTTCAAATGTTCTTAAA
>JAOBRB020179185.1:0-12533 GCA_027575285.2 Zoanthus pulchellus
TTGCTTTCAAAGTTGGCTTTTTAACAAAACGAAAATTCTTCAGTTTTGACTTTCTCGTCGTCAGCAAAGAGTTAAGACGAAGTCTACATTCATGTGCACGCACACGGTCTCGAAATTGGGATTCAAGAATACCCCCAAAATAAATAAAAAACTACTGATCACGTTTGTTACAAAAATATATTGTTCCATCACACTTCACGAAACAAGTATGGGGAACCCTGCCTAATAGATAGTATACCCAATGCTGAACACACCAGCCACATTTATAAGTTAACTAAAATACATTTAACCGTCCAAACTACATTATAAAAGCAATCGCATGATAATGACAGAAATTACGGCAGATTATGTTTACTTTTATGAAAATGGTAAACAAGACAAAGAAATGCATTTAACGAACAATTTGCTGGAGTTTTATATTTCATCATGAGAAAAAAATAGTGAGCTATTAGTTTTAGCATGCAGTCATTATGACAGAGATTAGACTGTAGACTTGATTTTGCAAATTCTTGTGAAGGGTGTATTCATTCAGGAAAAACAAGTTTCGTTCGAGAGCATCTCAACGTTCCTGAACTTGAACATACATATTCATTTATACACGCACGCAATTCTCTCGGCACTGAACTAGGTAGGCAAAATTTTTCTTGTTAACCGAAATTCTTTGACATTAAGCTATGATATTAAAGGGAATAAACTAACGATTGTTTACTCATGAATGAATGTTTTTCCGTTCATTTGGATAAAAAAATATTCTACCTACATCTACATCTACATTTTATTAAGTCTGTAAAAATTAAGTGATTATCACACCAAGTACCTTTCCTCTTCAATAAATAGCAGAAAATTCTCACCAGAATATAAAAACCAACCCAAATGGAACTTAAAAAACAGAGAGCATCAACATACTTCTTTCTTGGCCATCTTGAATTGATGTATCACGTGACTAATTTTGGCGGGAAATTTATGGCGATTGAATTTTTTTCCGATCGGGTCCGGGTTTTGTCAATCCGATCCGATCCGGTCCGGTCCAGGTTTTGTAAACGCCCATAAACAACAACTAAAAGAGAGAACTGGATCGCTTTTAGTTTTTCGTCCTGCTCGGACACACATTCCCGTGTAACCTTGGACACAACTCAGTTTAAAATGCAGACACGACAGCGTTTGTACTGCAAAGCTAAGACAACAAAGGCCGGAAAATATACACGCTTCTTTATAAGAACAACGAGGCTCAAAATGGCCAAAATTTAAGAACAATCTTAGTCTGAGGCTCCGAATATTCATGAAAATGTTTTATAATTCACTAAATTAAAACTCGTCAATTAACTTAGCAGCACAATAAAACACAAGACGTGTCGTCTTTCACATGTATTTTAAAATGCCAGGCGAATCGTTTACCAATGCTTTTCGTTGTTTCTGTTACAAGTAAGAACAGAACTGTGAACAATTTGAGTCTGTGAATTCGCCAAAAACTTAAGAACAATGAACCTGGGAAAAAGTTACTGTTTTTTTATAAAAACACGTGTGATATATATGACTTTTACGGTATTTATTATATAGATACGAGTTTTTTACTGTTAAATACGCCACTCGTAGATTTCAAATGAAAAGTTCTTAGTTTCATTCAAACTACATCCCGGATACAAGTGACATATTTTGCATATTCTCACTAGTGAAGATATCGATGACGTCATTCCTTTGTTTCTCTTGGAAAAAAATATTTTACCACTTGAAGATAAACTTCATATGTTCGCGCCACCGTGTAGTACCCTCTATGAATCATCTTGGCAGTAATAGATATTAGATATAAAATGTCAAACGGCGCTTCATTCTGCACTACTTTAAACAAATGAACAATTTTTTCTGGAATATTGTTGCGAAATGTCTAATTACGAAAGCTTTATGAATTCTATCCATAGTTCACATAACTGATGTTGTGTGACGGCCATCCGTTAGATGCATTATACACCCACGGGTTGGACGTTGGCTGGTTTTGAAACTTTGGGGCTTGGTAAGGAGGGACAAAAATTGCCTGCTCCTGGTACGAATTTGCTCTATCGTCGCTGTCTATGGCGTCTTCAACGCTGTCAAAGTCTTCATGCTCAGTTACTTCTGAAACAACGTTTTCGTGGTGCTTTGTTTGTATTTTTGCATGTACTTTGTATAGTCTCAATGATTTAGTCTTCTTTCCATTATGCAATTTTTTTATCGGGCGCATTTTAGCGATTTTCGCATGTGTCCTTTTCTTGTGGTGAACCTTGTGTTTGTTCGCTTTTTTAAAAGGTCGTTTTTTCGGAACTTTTTTAGCTCTATTTCCTGAGACCAAACCGGGTACATGGAAAGGCATTTCGTGTGCTTTGAGCTGTCGATATTTGTCAGATCTAAGGCGACTCGTCTTTTGTTTGACTTTATCATTTAAAAATCCTTTATGCTGTTGCACATGCGCCAAACGGTATTTCATTGTACGTAATTCTCCAACATTAGGAATATGAACAGGGAAATGTTTGTGGTAGTGATAATGAAACATGTGCTCCAGTGTATCATTATGGATACCCATCATTGCTCTTTGGACGGCCAGGGGAAGAAACTCTGCTCTGAAGTCATTCATCGTTATTGGCTGATCGCTTGTTGCTATTCTAAGCCTTCGATGACTTTGCTCTATAAACCATTTATCGACATCATTTGTTGAACGCCAGTAATCCCAGAATCCCCCGTGAGTTTTAGGGCTAGCACGTTTTATATTCAGATTAGGAAACCATACTGGTTTCATGGTCTTACGATGCTTGTCCAGTTTATCCTTAAGCCTCTTAACAACTCTGGGGTATTTTTCAGATAAATCGTGATACTCACAGGGATCTAAAATGAAAAAGATTTACCTCTTATCAAAAAATTTTAAGAAACATTCATATATATATCTCGGGTAATATAACAATATAGTTGATGTTCTGCTAAACTTAAATAATGAAAACTTGATAAAAGAGAAACATATCTTTTTAAATCAGCGCTCGGGCTAAAATGAGCCTGAGTCGGGCCCAAACATATTTACGCCCGCGAACATCAACTATATTGTTATAATAGGCAGGCAACAATTAATAAAAGCTCAGATTTTTGAAGAAATTCCTTAACAAGCTCTTTTTTCTTCTCAATCTGCTCTCCTCTCTTCAATTACTTTACTTTTGTTTATTAGAAATCTTCATCGTTGAAATATTCTGTTTCCAACAAATTCTATTTGCAAATATTTGCATAATTGCATTTTTGTTGTCCACCTTCTCCTGGTTGAAAACTAACAAGAAGGACTTTAGAAACGTTCACTGGGCTACCTGTGAGTCGAGCTGGCAGTGCACGGAACTGTGGGATACACAGTTTTTTTGAACAACAAAACGGGGAAACCAATTTGTTTTTGACTGAGCTTACCACAGGTAGCCCAAAAATTATCACAACAATGACTTCATTACGACGTCACACGACGTCATGAAACTATTTGAACAAGCTAACCGCCGCCTGGTTAGCCTAGTTGGTAAGATGCCGGTCTATTGTGCGGGAGGTCTCGGGTTCGATTCCCGGCCGGGTCACCACTCAGGGTCTTAAAATGATTGAGGAGAAAGTGCTGCCTTTGCTCTAACATCTCTTAGACTTTCGAGGCTTCTCGGATAAGGACGTTAAACCGTAGGCCCAGGTGTAAGATCCTTGTAAGGGAACTCGAGTCCTATTGTCTCTACTCCTTGGAACCTTACTAGGTTCCTAAATGTCCTAGGTTCTAGGTAATGCAATGTGTATGACATTAAAAGTGAAAATAGATCTCCTCAATAGTCTTATTGGCAAAATAACTGCTTTGTAAATAAATGAAAGGCCTACTACTAATTGGAGGACACCATCTTTACCACTGTAATGTGGATAGAGACCTTGACATAACAGACACACACATAAACAACGAAGTTTCCGAGAGCCTACAGTTTAACGTCCTTATCCGAGAAGACGCGAAAGTCTAACCATTTGCAGATGTTACAGCAAAAGCAACACCTTCTCCTCAATTATTTTAAGACCCTGAGTGAGTGGTAGTTCGGCCGATAATCGAACCCAGCCTCCCGCACGATAGACAGATACCAGGCTAATTAACAAGACGACGGTGGGGACCCTCTGCCAGTCTGAATAGGGTTAACGATTGAAATAATTTCTAATGTCTGCTTTGATTACCTTTGCTAATATCAAAAAGGCACGCATTTCCATTTTTTGTGCTGCATGTGATTTTCCCTGGCCATGGTCCGCAATCGATAAAAGCTTTTTGGTTAAGAAATTTAGGTTTAGGCAAGGTAGATAAAGATGCGCCTTTATAACGTGGATGCCAACCGATGTCACTATACCAGTCTTCCATACCAACGATTAGTTTCCAATTATCATAACGTAATGCCTCGAATTTTCTTCTGGGGTCAATATTATGAAGTAACTCAACCCTGGGAGATTTCGTCCCTTTTGATATTGTGTCCCAAACGTTTAATCCTGTTGGGGATCAAATCAAAATTGTTAAATCTTTCACAATTTTTTTTGTGTATTCTTGGCTATAATTGTCATATAAACCCAAGAGACACACAAAAGTTAAGGTATATAGCCACCATAAAAGCTAAATTCTTATACGAGCTTAATGGCCCATGGGGTCGGCGCTTATCTCCGGTTTCTGTAGTGTTAAGCGGACGAGAGTCTTTGACTCCCTCTGGACAGGACACTAATCCATCGCAGGTTAGCTCCCAGAAGACGCTGGTACTCATTTACCTACCCCGGGAGGATGGAAAGCCGAGTTTTCTTAGGCGGAAAAGAAGGTCACACAAATATTCAAATCTTGGCAAAGTGCCGGGATCGAACTTGGGACCTTGTGATTGGAAGGCAGAGGTCTTACCAACTGCGCCAACCACGTCCGCCCATAGAATAGCCGCCATAGAATGAAATCAAACAGTTTTACTGATGCGTGGCACCATAGGAAATGTAAAATAAAAAGTAATTAAGATTTTTGGTGCCACTGTTTTAAAATATACCCGTCCTGTTTCGGATGGCACTTCTTAAGTCACACATGGTTTAAGTCATACTGTCTTTATAAAGGCGCGGACACACTATGCAACTTGCGCACAACAAGTTGCTGCATCGTGTGTTCACCAATGAATTTTGTTGCATGCAACATTTCACGCATCAACACTGAAGTTGAATCGCGCTCTACTCAGGCAACATTGCTCCCAGCAAGTTTTTCAGGTTTCACGAAGAAGGTAGTGTAATTTTGTTGCACCGTGTGTCCACCTCTAAAATATTTGTTGCGCGCAACGTTGCATGAAATGTTGCTTCGAGTGTCCGCCTCCAAAATATTTGTTGCGCGCAACGTAACATGAAATGTTGCTTCGTGTGTCTACCTCCAAAATACTTGTTGCGCGCAAACGTTGCATGAAATGTTGCATCATGTGTCTACCTCCAAAATACTTGTTGCGCGCAACGTTGCATGAAATGTTGCATCGTGTGTGCACTTCCAAAATACTTGTTGCGTGCAACGTTTCATAAAATGTTGCATCGTGTGTCTACCTCCAAAATACTTGTTGCGCGCAACGTAGCATGAAATGTTGCATCGTGTATGCACTTCCAAAATACTTGTTGCTCGCAACGTTTCATAAAATGTTGCATCGTGTGTGCACTTCCAAAATACTTGTTGCGCGCAACGTTGCATAAAATGTTGCATCGTGTGTCCGTGCACTAACATTGGCACCAAAAACCTTAACTACGATCCATTTTGACAAAGCGGCCATGCTGGTCTTTAGAAAGATAAAGCCAGATAATTACAATTCTTTTGATAAAGTTAGAATTGCTTTTTTAAATCTTAAATTCAGAATTAGTATAACCGAAGTAAGATTTAAAACTTAAGTATGCTTTCTAATTTGAATAATTAGAAATTCAAAATTTGACCAAGCGTAGTGATCGAGACGTCCTTCGCTGCCATTAGAAGGGACATTTAAGGACGAGGACGGCGACGCCGATAACAACAGAAGAGAACAATAGAAAATACAATGGCTGCATGTTGGAATGCAGCGAGCGGTGCACATGCACGGAGTTGTGGCTTAAATTAAAACGTGAAAACACCTTTTTGTAGCTGTTCAGACTACGTGGACGTAACAGCAAAAAGTTTCTCAGTATTTGTTAAGCTTCATGGAGAAAAATTAAATCGTTTTTCTATTTACAAAGCGAAAAGCAAAAAAATAAAACCTTAGTGATTTGCACAAGTAAACAAAGATTAAACCAGAAAGGTGATTTTTCGGAGCCGTCGTCTTTCACGTTCCCGTCCTCGTTGCTAAAGGTCCCTAGTGTTTAACATGGAAGAACGTAGCAAACAAAGTACTTAAAACTGCCTTTCTATGTTTTTTTTGCAGTGCATTAAACAGTTAAGTGAAAAAATGTTTTGTGTTGAAAGTGTTAGTATCGGGCCGGGAGCTGCATAAGTGCCTTCTCCTACGTCAGTACACCAGAGCTCCATATAGAATTACATTTATTGTAAAATCAGAGGCGCATCGTTATGCAATGCCTTGATTGTCTCAATTACGTTTCTCTATTAATTTGTGCTACTAGAAATAAGAACAGAATTAAGAACAGTTTCAGGCTGAAATCACCAAAAAAAATAAGAAGAAGGAGCCACGGAAAAATTCACTGGTTCCAGGATCCCATAAGTAGGAGCCAGCAACTCCAATAATAGACTACGTCACGGCGTTTTCACGAACTGGTTGATTTTTAGATCGCTTTTAGCAGGAAATTTCAATAGAATTTTCAGTCCCGGAGGAATCAGACAATTCATACAAATTAACAATGATGTTATTGATCAAGTTTGGTTTGACTTCGCAATAACTGACTAAAAATAAGTCGGTTCGTAAAAACGCCGTGACAAGAACATTGAAGTTGTTCGCTCCAACTTATTGGCTCCTGCTGATTCTTATAAAAATAAGGGTGTAACAGATCTGAAGCGAGGAACAAAAGCGCTTTGTTTTGCAACCGATCATTGGGCAAATTTCTGTTTTCACTTTTATACTGTATAGTCTCTTATCCGTCGTATAGATCAGCTTGCAGATTTTTTCAAATTATTTGGTTTCTTTTTTAAAGAAGTTCAATTGCTGATCTAGATCTGTAAAAGATCCGGCACCCTCCCACATTTGTAGCACTGAGTGGTCTTGTAGTATGAAAATTAGATGACCGCTCCTGGTAATGGGTTCCAATTCTTTCTCATGAACTCGCATTTATGTATACATATTCAAGTATACTAGCTTTCATACGATCAGTTTCCAAACAGAAAACTTTTTACTGCTATTGTTTAAATTCTCCTGGATAACTCTTTTATTTATTTGCTATCATATTTACAAGATTTTTGAAACATTTAGCCACAAGTTCTTAAAAAGTTGAAATGATTTACTCTAAATTTTAAGTTCTTATTATAGATCTATACTTATGAATCAAAATAGTTAGTAGAATTTGGGGAAAATTACTTTTTGTTTAGGCAACTTAAAAGTAATTCAACTGGCTAAACTACGCACGACTTTCTTCCGAACTGGATACGGTTCCATTCGATTACCAAAACAATGCGAAATTAAGTAACATACCATCAAGTTTGGTAATTCTATTCAAATCACCACCAGCTTGACCAATCAGTGTTGGTACCCAGTCAGAGACGTCAATCAAGCCCTTGCACACTCTTCCTTTCTTTTCAATGAGATGGCTATACACAAAGGCAGCTCCCTTAACACCTCCCTCCCAGAGTGTGTCTTTGCCACCTCTGAGTGGATAGTTGGAGCCCATATTCCTGAGAAAAAACTACTTCTAATTAATTCCAAGAAAATTATGAATTATATTGATAGCCAGTAAATTTACTCACCAATTGAACCCATATGGAGCCCCTCCGTTGTCTGTTGAAAAAATTACTATGGAATCTTTCAACATGTTTTTCTGCTTTAAAGCCGCCATTATGTCTCCAAATGAATGGTCCAGTGCAGTTACCATAGCAGCATAAACCTGGCGTTTGGGATCATCAATGACTCCTTTGAAGCGCTGTGTACGTTGATTAAGCAAAGTTGCATTATGTATATTTCAGTTGTTGAAACGGCCATTTAGCACTAACCAGAGTTAAATGATTAACCCATGGTTTTGTCTCCTACTATACATCAGGGCCCAGTTGTTCAAACGGCGACTAGCACTAACCCACGGTTAAATGTTTAACCCATAGTTTTGTCTCCTACTATACATCAGGGCCCAGTTGTTCAAACGGCGATTAGCACCAACCCAGGATTAAATGTTTAACCCATGGTCTTGTTTCCTACAACACATCAGGGCCCAGTTGTTCAAAAGCCATTTAGCACTAACCCAGGGTTAAATGTTTAGCCCATGGTCTTGTTTCCTACTATAAATCAGGGCCCAGTTGTTCAAAAGCCATTTAGCACTAACCCATGGTCTTGTTTCCTGCTATACGTTAAGAACCATGCGTTTGTTCAAAAGCCGATTAGCACTAGCCCATAGATAAATGTTTAACCCATGATCCTATTTCCCACTATAGAGGCTTGCATGGTCATTTGACTCTGGAACACTTTCTAAAATATATAACGTTTTGACCATAATCTGCTTCTAACCAGTATGTTTTTGAAGAAAATGCTACCGTGACCTGGTTTTAAGCAACTGCATACAGAAAGTAATGTTTGTTCGTATTTAATGAGATACTGATGCAAAAAATTTAGGATCTCATTTGCATAATTTGGTTTTGCTGCCTTAATTTTCTGCCTGGGAAACTTTAAAACTGATGCTATAATTGCTCAACTGATAATGTGCTTTTTAAGCGTTTATGTTTAAAAGACTAAAAGATTTAACTTTTTGCAAGATATTTTAGGGTGAATATAAAGCGGCCATGGCAATGGGCAGACAACTGCTTACTGTCATGGCTGCCTGTAAAAGCTAACTAGATTTTAGAGAGTGGACAAAATGAACAAGTGGTTTCACTTTCTTAATTAACCTTTTAAAATTAAACATTTTTAAAATAAAACCTATGAAGTTTGTTATAATTTTACGAATAATGAACCAAAATTCAAAATATGCAAATTAGTAGGTGTGTTTTTTGCTTAATTCATCAAATCCGAGCAAAAATTATTTTTAGCAAACAGTTACTAAAAATGAGGTATCGACAGCAATAGTATCAAAATTTCAAATATTTTAAAGAATGTTTCTGAGTTACGTGATCATGCAAAGCCTATATACAAGTTGTTCATCATTGGGCAGTTAAATGAATGTTTTAGACATTATAAGAACTTAACCAGCATGTATTTGAAGTATTTTCTTATGCCCCAATCCCCGATTGAGTAGGGCTGAATCGTAATCTTGAAGATTTTTTTGTCAAAATAAGTCAGGATTCGTTACTTATTCCCACTGAAATACTCGCACCATAAAACAAACCAATTACAACAATTGTAAATCCGTTATTCAGTGAATCTGACAATAAGTTGAGCTCCAAGAAAAAATTAAAACTGTTTAAAAAATTAATGTCCTAATGTGCCTCACTGAAAACCAAAACTCGGCAAACGTACCTGAAAGTAAAAAGGCGGGAAAGCTGTTGAATTGGACGTGATTAAAAGCCCGCCAAATTAAATAACTTGAGTGTATACTCTGATAAATTAAAAAAACAAATTTCGTTATAGTAAAAAGTCAATAAAAATAATATGATTTACATAGGCATTAGTTCGCATTTTCTGAAGTTTAATGCTACAGACTGCCAAAGGTATATGATTTTTTTTAACATTGTGGGCAGTTTGTTCTCTGATATATACCGAAGTCACCCGACCTTTCATTTTTACTGTTTGTATGCGCGAATTTTTTCCGGTGAGAAAAGGCTGCTTGTTGATTATGTTTAGCCTATGGTCTTGCTAATACTACTATCCATCAGGACACAGGATGGGAGATTGGTAACAACAGTATTTTTATTATACCTTGATAAGATGAGCTGGAGCTTGCAAAGGCTCGTCAGCATTGGCCGAATGCACAGCCTGTTGGGCAACGTACAGGAACATTGGTTGATTGGAATCGTGCTGCTGGATTTTCTCAATTGCTTTCCTGGTAAACAGCTCAGGTCCGTATGTTCCAGTTTCGTTCTTTACTTTCTACAAAAACATAAAACATAATTAAATGAGTCGTATAGACAAAAAAGGCGGACGTGGTTGGCGCAGTTGGTAAGATCTCTGCTTTCGAACCACAAGGTCCCGAGTTCGATGCCCGGCACTTTGCTGAAATTCGAATATTTGTGTGACCTTCTTTTCCTTCCGGGGTAGGTAAATGAGTACCAGCGTCTGCTGAGAGCTAACCTGCGATGGATTAGTGTCCCGTCCAGGGGAAGTCAAATATTCTCATCCGCTTAACACTACAGAAATCGGAGATAAGCGCCGGCTCCATGGGCCACTAGGCTCGTATAAGGATTTAGCTAGCTATAGACAAAAAGCTGGCTTAATTTTCTTATTGTGGCCTACTTGTTTATGCATAACGTTAACTATAGCTTTTATATAAGTTAGGATCTGGATAAGGTTTAGTTTGTATGATTTACAATAGTAGGCCTCAATACGGAATTTTTCCGAAAAGCTAAAATTAAAGAACTGAATGCTACAACTAACTTATTTTTATTTGGATCTATTTGTATTGTAGATTAATTCTGTGAAGTTTGTTTTATCAATTTGTAAAATCGGCACACTGAAAAATTGCATATAGAAATGAAGAAAACTCTCAAGAATATGTTTGATACCGTGGTCGCAATTGAGCTTGTCAGCGGTGTGATATGACGTCCTTACCATATTCAGAGCCAGAGCATAAATCTGTCAGTTTGCTTCGATGTTTTGACAGATTTTCGCCAATCTAGGCCTCTCGAAGTTTCTTTTAAGAGAAATACAATAGAGTGGTAAAGTGTGACGTCACAAAAATTAAAATTTGTGAACTTTTGTGGGATTTGTCAAAATCATCTGAGAGGTCAAGACTAAAAATGTATCCTTGCAAAAAATTAGAATGTTGGTGCGAATTGTGGGGGAGATATTAACACAGATATGCTCCAATGACTCCGTACAAATCCTTCTAAAAATGGCTTAGTTCATAAAATTATGAACAAGGCTAATTTTATAAGGATTTATCTGGAGCCACTGGAGCATAACTATGGTTATATCTCATCACTGATGAGTGGCAAAATGCTATATTTTGGTATGGAGGCACTTTTCATCTTGGTTTTTCAGAATACTACAACCAAATTATTGATTTCACAAATAAACGTTTTGTGACGTCATGACTTGAGTACTCTATATCGTAGCCTACGTCATAAACAACCGCTGACACCAAATATTGAGCCGCCGATCAAATATTGTCTATTCGATGCAAAACGTCAAATTCTCGGCTAACAGCTCATGAATTTTTAAAAAAGATTTTTTTTGGGTTCTGTTGTCCTTTAAAACCTTTTAAAAGCCATGAGGCTGCATGGAGCCGGTTCTTGTCTCCGGTTTCTATAATGTTAACATCGATATTTCGATTGCACGTCCTCAATAGATGTTATCAATGCATTCGAACGCGACTTTTTGAAAATCGCAAAAACTTATTCCCAGCAAGTAAAACCACTCTGCAAAATTCCAAAAACAGGTTCAAGGCAAAAACCAAAGAAAATCGTCAATGTGCAAGGAAAAATTCCTCAAAAATACTTCTGTGTTTTTAAAGATTTAGTAAGGAATTTATCCCTGACATAACTTTTTGTGCTGTATTTAATATTTGTTTCTACAGGATAAAAAAAAACGTTGTTGAAACTGACGGCTCCCACCAAAGGAATTTAGCTTGGAATGTGCCGCTTCTTTGCTTCCTCAGCTTCGTTAGTTTTTATAATTCGAATTCATAGATTTTGTGTATAAAAAAAAGAGAGATTTATTATATCTTTTCTTGTTCTTAAGCGATTTTATATTGAAACTATTTTGCACTTTTCATTGCCTCGTTTGTGTGTCTGTTTGCAACACAAAAAATAAATCTCAAGTAACTCGTAATCATGAATATAAATCGTATAATTTATTTCATGAAGTAATCTCTATGTATACGAAATGCCGGGTGACTGACATCTATCTACATGTTACGACTCGTACCGTACTGACGAGTCCAAGTAAGGGTTAAAGACCTGTTTTAAATTGGTTACTGACAAATTAATTTTCACATCCTTTAATAGGCTTACAAATATAACAAATCGTAGGCTCGCAAGATCCACAAGGTTCTAGGCTCAATATTCAATATATTTAAAAAACAACAAAGAGAAATGCATTGAGGAAAGTGCACTTCGCAAAAGTCTAAAATACTTCTACTCTTGCTAGATTCTTATTTTTCCATGTACTAGGGTCTCCAATCACGTAAGTCGAAACTCGCGCCTTTTACACCTGAAGTAAAGCTAGTGTCTATCTTCCTGTACAAACATACAAGGAAATTTAAATGTTGACAAATGTAATTGGAATGCGTTCGGTGTGTAGATATCTACACACCGAACG
>JAOBRB020179279.1:0-12530 GCA_027575285.2 Zoanthus pulchellus
TATAACCTTCTTTATTTCAGATGAGCGACTTCCACTCTTTGATTTTCCTTTTTGTAATCCGGATTCTGATTTTCTTTTTTTAATATTATTACGTTTTTTCTTAAGGGAATTCTGTCTGTCAATTTTTCTTTGTGAAATTCCACTTATAAATTCCGGTTTTCGCTTTTTGCTTTTCGCTTTTCGCTTTTCAACTCCACAATGCAGGAACGGGTGTCGATCCAAGGCGCGAACCAGAGAAAGACTTGCTGCGGCCTCTGGACATGATTTGAAAACTTGACAAGGAACTTAAATGTTGATTGAAGCATGGAGGTGAAAAGAACGCGGCAGCACTGTTACCACGTCTTGCCCCTCGAATACCGCCTAGGTCTTCTGAGGAGGTCATGAAGTTACGTTCCTGTTCGTCTTCTCGATGCATGGCCACCAGGATGGCGCTTCCGAAATCTAGAGGCACGTTAAGCATGCCATGTTCTGCACTTGTCTTCACTTTCAGGTGTGTATCAGGTGGATCTAATGGAAAAATCATTTTTAACTCCCTGAGAGTTAGGTCTTCCTTCATAAGGCCAATGCGTTTCCCTTCGAAGCTAACCGTGATCATGTTACCCGCCATAGATGGAGACTACACTGATATATTTTCCTGTGCTTGCACAGTGATAAGCCAATCTTACTCCCTGGTTAACTAACGTGTAAAAGTGACGCAAATTTTACGCGGGAAAAGACGAAAGCCAAAAGCTAAAAAAGGAAAGAAGCGGATTAAGACCAATGCCGAAGGGCTGCTTACAGTGCAGTCCTTGGCAAATTAAAGGACGAGTTGAGAAAAGAAATTAACGAAATACTTATTTTTGCCGGTCAGAAAACAAATTCAATGACAGAAACAAAGTTTCAAACCGAAATGCCAAAAACTGATGCCGAAACTCCAAATGTAACGAATTCGAAGATAACAAATGAAGTTTCTAAATTTCATATGGCCGTAAAGGTACACTAATCTAGTACGGTGGCTTATGAGGGACATCAAACTTTCGTCTTTTTATTTTCAAAATTTGCCCGGTTTTTTTTCCATAAAAAAAAGTAAATTACTAACTCGAAATTTCATGTTACTAACTTGAAATTTTGTGTTACTAACTCGAAACTTCGTGTTACTAACTCGAAATTTCATGTTACTAACTTACTAAAGAATTTCGTGTTAGAAACAAAGGAATTTCGACTTAGCGAAAGAAACTTCGACTTAGCAACAAAAGAATTTCGAGTTAGCAACAAAGGAATTTCGACTAAGCAACACGAAATTTTTAGTTAGTAACACGAAATTTCAAGTCAGTAACATGAAATCTCGAGTCACTAACACGAAATTTCAAGTTAGTAACACACGATATTTCAAGTTAGTAACACACGAAATTTCAAGTTAGTAACATGAAATTTTGAGTTAGTAATTTAAGATTTTTTATGGAAAAAACCGGCAAATTTTGAAACGAAAAAGACGAAAGTTTGATGTCCCTTATAAGCCACAATAAGTTAGGATTGTTTGTTTCAAAAACAACTTTTTCTTTGATTTTAGTACTGATTCAATTTAAACAAATACAAAATAAAGGTAAATAATGGAAACGAACATTAAAATGCACAAATTTTAATTTGAACAAAAACATGATGCAAAGAAAAGTGTTTCTTCGCTTGTGTTTTATCCTATGGGGAACAGATCCTGCTTACAACTTTCAAATTTTTCAAGCACTGTTGTTAATAAGGAGTTTTTATTGCCTTGAAATAAAACATGACAAACATAAACAGTGTGGGTAGGGGTCAGGTGAGAATGGTAAGGCCGCTAGCCAAAAAGTATCGAATAGCTTGAGGGCGAAGTGCTGCAAATGTCTAAGACACAAAGCTTAAATATTAATGTTGTAGGTTGTTGTTTCAGCAAAATGTCAACCTAATAATGGAGCAAAGCTTTGTCAATAGAAAATCACTAAATAGCCTTGGAATAATTATCTATAAATATTTTAATCGTGTAAACTACGGCCCTTTGGCAGACTCAAGCACAGATTTTCAAATTTGTCAGTAATTCTCGCTAGCTAGTGAGAGTAAAGAAATTCCATTTGAAAACTTGTACCAACGATTAAGTTTTTAAATAACTCCATTTTGGTTTTCTTAATCGGGTTCAACTGGGTCACGCTCTATTGTTAAAACTGTTTTAATAACAAGGTTTTGCAAATTGCAAATATGAAACCGACGCTTTCTCTTAACTCAACTTCATCAGATTTACCACACAGATTACAAATATTTGCTTGTAAATAATTTCAAGAAGTTCATATATTTATATATGTTTTTTGTTTGAACTTTTGTCTTGTGATATTATTTCCGTGATTGGTTTCAACTGTGTTATGAAAGAGGTATACGTGGAATTTCAAAAACATATTTAAATTCCCTGGGAAACTAAAATGAAGTTACAAATTTGTTCTGGGCAGAGGCCTAAAATAAATCAAATTAGCATGCAAACATTAATTGATAAACTCTTTTTTGCTAAATAATAAAGTAAGATTAATAGTGCTATAGATAGCATAAAATACCTGCACAATAAGCCATTGCACAGCCGAACGTCGGGGCCAACTTGTACACGTAAAAACCTTTGCATTTCTTTACAGTTATCGGTACTACTAAAGAACAAGACATCACACCAAGTATAGTCGTACAGGCTGGATGGGTTACAACTTCACCCTCACTCACAGGGTGCTTTCCTCCCAGCCATATAGGATAAGACGTGCCGCAGTGGTCTTTCTGTGGGTTCTTCATTGGGTCCGTGTTATTTTCTGGCATCTTATTGGCGACCTCATTCCAAAATCTGTACCATCCGCTTTTAAGATGGGAGTCGCACAAAGGAACTGTATTAGGCTGTAATACGTAAGCCATACTTCGAAATCGTAAGGAAGGATCGAGCAAAACTGAATGCCCGCTATGAGGAAAACAAGGATCTGAATTGGTTTGCGTTTTACATACTTGATACTGTAGTGTAAAGATAAGAACGAAAAGGAACCAGTAAGTAGAATCAGCCATGTTTGAGTCGCATTAATTGGAATAGCAGTTGGTAAAAGTAAAAGAAAAAAACGTCAGAGCATCGATCATGCCTTGGCACGTTAACTCGGCTAAAGGATGTGTGACGTTCCTATATGTATCAAATTGCACAATATTAAGTTTCTTTTTCATGCTTTACGTTGCACGTGTTGTTCATTCTATCTCCAATCGCTTTCGGAGCAATTTTATGTTTATCTTTTATTACTTGTTATTAAAATCACAGGAGAGACGTCAGACGTAAGTGTAGTTTGATTAGTTTTATTGTCACAAACATTGATTTCAGAGTTTATTTTTATTTTGCTTTAGATTTTGTTTTCCTTTTAAGATTTGTACTCCGACCTTTGACACGTAACTCTTTCATTCAGTTTTTACCGGAAGATCGTTATTTTCTACGGTTTAACTGGCGGATTTGGACCTCCACATCCTTCGGTGTCGGCAGTTAGCCCCAAGTTCGCGACAGTAAAAAGTCTGACCCGAGATAAACTGGAGTTCACATCAAGCACGTGAGGTAAGCCGTATCGTTCTTTATTATAAGAATATGAGCAAAATCGTGGATGAGAAGATCTCGGAGGAGCCGGAGAAACGACAAAGAACACTTACCAAGAAAGGTTTAATAATCGCCGTCGAAAATAAAGTAAATGAATCAAATTTATTAGATAAGAAAATCGAGGTTGAAATTCTATCCGCCCACGCATCTCTCACAGAAGAGGAAACAAAGAGCGCTGTTAGAAACCTCAAGTTCACAACAGAGGACTATAAAACGCTACATATCGAGTTGTTATCTTTGTATCAGCAAGACAGGGAGGGAGATTACGCGGAAAAGGCGAAGTAAATATCTAATAGAGCACGAATAGTCCTAAATAGAGTAAACGAAGTAATACAAATAAATCATAAGCAATCTGACAAATTGTCGGAATTATTGTCTCAATCTCATAACTCAAGCCGCAAAAGATTGTCGGAGTCAAGCAGAGCTAGTTCAATGAGAGCACGCGCTCTTGCCGAGGCCGCGGCCGCACGAGAAATAGCAGAGTTTGAGCGAATTAGAGCTGAGAGAAAACTTGAACAGAAAAAGCGCGAAGCAGAATACACTAAAGACATAGCCATTCTAAACGCGAGTAAACAACTAGAGGTTGCCAACGCAAAGCTAAGATTTTTAAAGGAACATTTTTTGGACGATTCGTCTGAAAGACTAAATTTAGCGCCGGGAAAAACGTCTGCAGAAAAAACTAGGGAATGGATCCAAACAAGCCCATTGCCCGAAGCACACCAGGGGCTGAGCCAATCTCAGCCTATTTCCCAGCCCGCGCCTAAAAGTTTTTCAGCGTCAGTTGAAAAAAAGCCAGAACTGTCAACAAATATTTATCAAGCGAATCGAAAACAAACACCCACACTTAACAACCCAACCGCGCCCCAATCGACTTACAGGATTGCACACAACAGTGAGCGCGTGTTTCAGCAAGGTCCATTCCAATCAACCCCTTTTAATAACGCTACTGCAGACCAATTATTTGAGACACTAAACCTCACAAACCAAGAGATCGTAGCTGGTCTTGCAAGACAAAACTTACCAAAGTGCCAACCCGACGTCTTCAAGGGGGACCCAACCCTCTTTCACCCGTGGAGGCAATCATTCCTAGCAATGCTGAGAGACGCGCGAGCGACACCTGAATTAGAAATAAATTATTTGCGTAGTTTCATGGATGGAGATGTCCGAAAAATAGTCGATAACTTTCGAAAGCGAATTCAAAACAACCCAACTACGCTACTAGAGAGCCTTTGGGGGTTATTTGGAGAGACTGTTTGGTAGCGCCGCTGTTATAACAAACTCTTTGCTTGAACGTTTGCATCACTCTGCTTCCTTTAACGAGAAAGACAATCAGAAAGTTCAGGATTTTGCGGATATCTGCGCAGACGTTCGTAGCCAAATGCAACACCTGCCCGGTTTAGCCTGTCTGAACTACCCAAACGCCATTCGCTTTATAATCGAGAAACTTCCCTCGTCGCTGCGCAATAAATGGAAAAAAACCGTTGCAAAGTACGTTGAAAATCATGGGGATGCATACCCTGAATTTGAAAGCTTCGCGGTTATGGTAGAAGAGCGGGCAAGGGCGGAAAACGATCCAAATATCTTGGCTGGTGGCACCTTAAACATTGTCCCATCGGCGCTTAGGAAAACAGAAACACCGAATCGGCGAACATTTGCGACTTACGCTAATAAACCAATAGGAAAGCGTCAAAGACAGAAACAAAACATTGCGCATTCCATCTGCGTGAAGGCCACAACGCAGAAGAAATCCCTTGAGGAGAAAACCGATTGGATTCGAGAAAAGGGCCTTTGCTTCCGATGCTTTTCTGACGCGCATAGAGCCAAAATGTGTACAAAAAAGATCAGCTGCGAAACCTGCGGTGATACGCAACACGTCAGCATGTTGCATAAAGAACATAACATAAAAGAAACGAGAGAAGTCACACCCAAATGTACAGCCATTTGCGACACAGAGAATGGTGATGTTTCTTGCGGTAAAGTCGTACTGGTCGATCTATTCCACAATGGGAGACCAGAAAAGTTATTCCGCGTATACGCCATTCTTGACGAGCAAAGTAATACCTCGATGGTAAGTTCCGAACTGGCTGACGAGATCGGGGCAAGTGGACCCGCCGAAAAGTACCTATTGCCTTCTTGCACCTCGAACAAAGAAGTGAAATACGGACGTCGTGTAGGACATCTTTCTTTGAGGTCCAAAGACGGAAACCAGTTCAAGCTTCCAACATTAACAGAATACGAGCACATTCCCCAAGACAAAAGAGAGATCCCTACTTCTGAGATGGCTCGAAAGCTTCCTCACCTGACAACAACATCCGACGAAATCCCACCATTAGATCCGGACGCAAACGTCCACATCCTAATTGGTCGCGATGCCCCCGAACTTTTCACAAATAGAGCCTTTAAAAATGGCCCAAGAAACGCCCCTTGGGCCCAGAAACTGCTTCTAGGCTGGACAATATCTGGACAGCTATGTCTGGACTTAAACAACAGAGCAGTCCATGTTCGCGCACGCCGAACTCAGCTTGAATGGAATTCTGTCCACACCCGTATAGAACGTGATTATCGTCTCACGGAGGAACTCAACGCGGAACTTGAGTATGAATTCGTGCCTTGCCCGAACCATTTCGTTGTCAAACAACTTTATTCCCAGCAGACCTAACGCAGTTTACGACGTTTACCACGTGACACCAAAAGACAATGAAGTCAGTCTCTCAGTAGAAGTCCGCCGTTTTCTAAAAATTATGGAGAGAGGAACTCATAAGAATCGCCATGGCAACTGGGAGACGCCGCTACCCTTCAAATCCAGCGAAGCGAAGATGCCAAACAATTGTTCCTTTGCCCTGAATCGCCTGAATGGCCTGCTGCGAACTCTGAAGCGTAAACCACAAATGAAGGAGCACTACTTGGAGTTTATGGCAAAACTCTTCGCGCGCGGACATGCAGAGCTGATACCACCAGATGAACCCCCTCCTCAAGATGGTAAAGCTTGCTACTTAGCACAGTTTGGAGTTTACCACCCCAAGAAACCAACCCAGATTCGAGTTGTCTTCGATTCTTCCGCAGAAAACCAAGGCGTATCGCTAAACAAAGAACTTCTCCCCGGAACAGACATGATGAACAGTCTCCTTGGGGTGCTACTTTGCTTTCGCCGAGAAGAAGTCGCTGTCATGTGCGACGTAGAACAAATGTTTTAGTCTTTCCATGTCTGCCCAAAGCATAGGAACTTCCTGCGGTTTCTGTGGTTTCAAGATAAAGACCTAGAGAACGAAATTGTAGACTTCCGATGGTTGTCCATCTGTTTGGGAACAGCCCAAGCCCAGCCGTTGCGACTTTCGGTTTACGAGCCACCGTAAATCACGGCGAGGAGGAAATTAGCCCAGACGTAAAGGCGTTTGTTACAAGAAATTTCTACGTAGACGATGGACTCATATCGCTACCAGATGCAAACCAAGCAGTGAGCCTCGTCACTAGAACACAGCACGCCCTTGCGACGGCAAAACTCAAGTTGCATAAGATCGCTTCAAACTCGGTAGAAGTATGAAGACAAAGCAAAAGATCTACGCGACCTAGACAACCTCCCTGCGCAACGTTCACTAAGTGTATACTGGGATTTAAAGAGCGACACCTTTAAAATATCCCTTCCGGATAAGCCAGTTACTCGCAGAGGCGTCTTTTCGGTAATTAATTCCTTGTACAATCTGATTGGGTTTGCCGCACCCGTCATATTAGAGGGAGGATTTCTCCTGCGAAAACTAGTAATTATGGGAAAGGGTCAAGCTAGCAGAGTCCCTTTGGGATGGGACGATCCTCTTCCAGAGAACCTGATGTCACAATGGGAACGCTGGCGGGACTCAGTGGACGACCTAACAACCGTTGCCGTAACAAAACGCTACCATCCTCAAGGTTTCGGAGAAGTGAAACACCGAGAGATTCACGCGTTCTCAGATGCAAGCCAAGACGCCATCGGCGTAGCAGTTTACCTCAAATAAGTAAACACAATGAACTGTGTTACAGTAACACTATCATTTGGCCAATCCAGAGTCGCCCCGTTACAAATAACAGAAGTACTTGCAGCCCAAGCAGTGGATATAATCACGAACGAAATTGATTGCGAGATTAAAAAAGTGACGTTCTACACCGACTCTAAAGTGGAGTTAGGATACATCTCCAACCCAAGCCGACGTTTCTACGTATACGTAGCGAACCGCGTACAAATGATACATAAAATCTCCGAGCCAAGCCTATGGAAGTATGTTCCAAGCAGCAGCAACCCTGCCGACCTTGCAACGCAAGGCGTCTAAGCAAAAGACCTCGTGGAGTCTGACTGGCTCAAGGGTCCAGCCTTTCTTCAAAGTCGCAGAGAACCTAATGAGCCCAACGAACATTTGAAACCGCTAAGCGGCGATGATCCCGAGGTGCGCAAAGAACAAATAGTGCGCACAGCGATAGTCAGCAATAAGAAGGTTAGCGAACTTGAAGCAGAACGTTTCAAGAAATTTTCTACTTGGTCATCGCTTGTCAACGCAATCGCAAGGTTGATAAAAACAATCAAAGTGTTTAAACGCAAGAAGGATGACAAAAAGGTAGAGCAACAACCTACGTCGCTAAACTATTCCATAGAAGATCTTACTCTGGCCGCCAAGATAATCATCAAGACCGCACAACAAGACGCCTTCGTGTTACCTGCAGAAAACTCAGGAAAAAATGACAGAGCAACTAATGGCAGACCTATTACCAGGTAGAGCTGAACTAGCGCCGCCTTTTACTAACGTAGGATTTGACATATTCGGACCATGGACCATCCAGACCAGGCGAACACGTGGAGGAGCTGCGAACTCCAAAAGATGGGGATAAGTGTTTACATGCATGTCGAGCAGAGCAGTCCACATAGAAGTACTGGAGACTCTGGACTCAGCTTCATTTCTCTGCGCCCTGAGACGCTTCTTAGCTCTAAGAGGACCCGTGGCCTTTACGTTGCTGCGACCATGGAACAAATTTCATCGGCGGAAAGTCTGAACTAGACGAAGCACTAAAAGAAATGGACCAAGCATTGTTCGAGGGGTATCTATCCAAACACAACTGTAAGTGGATATTTAACCCACCGCATGCCATGCTCCTAGAACTTGGACCACGATAGCTGACCCACGAGCTCCCTGTTACTTTGCTTTCCGAGGTATCAGCAATCGTCAACGCAAGGTCAATAGCAGCAATACCGTCGGACATCGACGAACCGCAACCGCTGTCGCCATCCATGTTACTAACCATGAAAACACGTCCACTCGAACCATTCCCATGAAACTTCACGCCCCAAGACCGTTATGCGCCTAAACGATGGAGAAGAGTCCAGTATCTAGCAGAGAAGTTTTGGATACGTTGGCGCCGCGAATACCTTCAGAATCTGCAGATTAAAAAGAAATGGAGTGAAAAACGCCGTAATTTAACCGTTAGTGGCATCGTTCTGTTGAAAAAAGACAACCGTCATCGCAACCACTGGCCGATGGCAAGAGTAGCGGAAGTATTCGCGAGCGACGACGGTCAAATAATAAAGGCAAAGGTCACTGTACACGAGGGAGGACAGACAAAATCCTTTTAACGACCCGTCTGTGAGCTAGTCCTGTTGGTCCCAGCAGACAGCTCTTGAACTTTAAATTGGACATTGAGTAACTGAACAGTTTGTCATCAAGGGTATGTACCCTTGGGCGAAGAATGTGACGTTCCTATATGTATCAAATTGCACGATTTTAAGTTTCTTTTTCACACTTTACGTTGCACGTGTTGTTCATTCTATCTCTAATCGCTTTCGGAGCAATAATGAGTTCAATGCTGGAGTTCAATTTTATGTTTATCTTTTATTAGAATCACTGGAGAGACGTCAGACGTAAGTGTAGTTTGATTAGTTTTATTGTCACAAACATTGATTTCGGAGTTTATTTTTATTTTGCTTTAGATTTCGTTTTCCTTTTAAGATTTGTACTCCGACCTTTGACACGTAACTCTTTCCTTCAGTTTTTACCGGTAAATGAAAAAAATCTGGTATTTCACGTTACGAAGATTGTTATTTCATACGGTTTAACTGGCGGATTTGGACCTCCACATCCCTCGGTGTCGCCCCAAGTTCGCGACAGGATTCTATATTAATTAAGACAGACCGCTTTTTTATATATTGTGAGCAGATTTGGGCACAAGTGGAATTCTTTTGTCTAGAAGAATTTTGTTTCATTAGTCATTTTGTTCTCCAGGAATTAATAAATTTTACAAGTTCCACACATACCGCAATCACAATGAAAATCAAACACAGAAAAAAGAACTACAAAACAATCGATTGAGTTTTCCGTGTTAACGTGACCAGAAGAAATGTTTGAATAAATATGCAGTATAGAGATATTCAAAATATAGAAAACTATTTACCTGTTTTTGCAATTTAATCTGTGTAGTAAATACTGTCAATTGATTAGGTTTACAATATGCAATATTTAAAAAGAGTTTTGACATATTATGTTTGACAACTTTCTACGGTTGACTTCAGGGGTATACAGAGATCGATACAGTGACCGTGAAAACAATTTAAAATGTAAATACCAAAACCCATATATAAAATTAAGGCTTACAGAGCTGGTTTCGAACTACACTAAAAATTCTGAAAATGAATTTTTTGATTTTTTAAAAAGTGTGTCTGCGTTTTGTTCATATTCAACTGCAAATAATGTTACGGCTTTAAATTTGGGTTTTGCACGGGTTGTTAATCGTGGCACTAACCATAAGTCAGGGAGGTGGTAACGTGGCACAGTGAAGAATGGGTGCGAGTCAAGATAGTGGTGGCATGGCGCTGGGAGGATGTGTGTTAGCTGGTCAGGGGGGTCACTTTTTAATACAGGGAGAAGAATACTTTTTCTAAGAAAAAGTGGAAAACAAGGGAGCCACGCTTATAGCCGTGAAACCACCCCATAGAAAAAAAACACAATAAACAAACAGTTTTGGGTAAAAAAATTGTTCTTTAATATTATTGTGTTTTTTTACAAGTAGTCAGTTCCCTAGGAACGAAAAACAAAACGAGTCTTTTTTAAAATATGAATAAAGTTCGTTTACAGTGTCAATTCTTGTCGTCTCTGCATCACTGTACAAAATTCAAAATTATAACATTAGACTTTATGGCAATTATATTGAAACGGGTTCTGATGGTGGTACAGCCACAAGAAGGAAAGGGAGCGGGGGTAATACTGTGGAGATAAGAGCATCCGACCTTATCCAAATTGAAGGAACGGATGCTTAGACAAGATATGCATGCATCAGAAAGTATTTTTTTCTAGATGGCCTCCTTTGTACGCCACATAAGGTCAGTCGGAGGGTTGCATTGTATTTGTTGCGGAGGACGGCAAAGTAGAATTGAATAATAGTGGAGTCCATGCACATGATGAAAGGTGTTGTGTAAATACGGCGGGTTCTCGTATCGTTCCGCGGACAAGGTTTGGACTGATACTAATGATAAGAATGAAATTGGGTGGCATCGTGATTGCACCACGATTCGGTTCGGTTTTTTGGCTCTACCAACTTCAAAGTTCTTAAAAAACTAATTTAAATATAAAGCACGTATCAATGTAAAGCTCGGGAGGGGGAGGGGGGCTGCGAGCATAAGGCGGGCATTTGACACAATTTTTAGTCCTCTGGGCTTGGCATTTGACGATACTGGCATTCCCGGGGGGAGGGCAGTTTGATCGTTGTCAAGCCCGGGAGCGGGCAGTTGAATTCGAGCCTGAAAACGAAATGGCCATGTCATTGCAAGGAGACAGGAACGAAACCTCGTCATCGACACGTGGATTGTTAGAACGTCGTTTCCTGTGCGGTGATGGATGATCAGATTTCGGTAAGTGGTAAATATCTGTCATCAATCTGTGTTATTGTTGTCCATCCTTTGTCTATCTTAAATCTCTGAAGATATATTTGTATACAATGATTTATATTTCATTGTTTATCATTGTTTAGATTTCCGTTATGGGTCATTTGTTCGTTTTGTTGACTTGATTGCAACAATTGTTTCATTTATATCTAGGCAAGTTAGCGAATTTTGAATCATATACTTTCAAATACTAGCGTGTTTTTATAACACCCAAGTTTCATTTTCAGAACCTTTGATAAATGCCTTGTTATAACCGGGCGGGGGAAGGGGAGATTTGATGTATTTTGTGTTCCCGGGGTAGGGACCTTGAACTTAATTTGACGATTTTTAGACGCCCAACCCATGGGCATTTTACAAAAATTTTGGATCACAGACACAAATCCCCACCCTTACCGGCACCAATCCCCCCCGCCTCCCGGGCTTTATATTGATAGGTATTCTAAAGATAAAACATTCACTATTTATATTCTTTCTAAATGCATTACAAAACCTTTTTAAGTGAAACCCACAATTAACACCTAATCAACTAGCAAAAGGCAAGAGAAACATTCAATCAAATACAAAGGCTATAGAAAAGTATGAAGTGGATTTCTAATAATTGATTCATAACACATACATTTCGCAGAATGTGCTAAATTTTCCAATTACATACTAATACTTTTTTAGAACTGAAATTATAAAAACTATGTTTTGATAAAAACCAAGTTATGTCACCCGAACTTTGTTTAAAATAATAATTTACTCTAATAATATATAGCGGAATGAGTTGTGATTCAAAAATTTGTGATGAATTTATTAATAGATAAATGATTTATTGCTCCTATCTTTATGAACAACAACAAGAAAGTTCAGTAAAATGTTATTTATGTTGTGATAGACTGGTACGAATGTTTGTAAAAATTGTTGCTCCGTTTTGTAAATGAATTATGTAAATTAATTCACGTCATGCTACCCCGGGGCCCTGAAAAGTGGGTGGGGGTGCTCGACGATACTTTTAGGGTCTGAAATTAGGATCCTGCGTACCTTTTAGGGTCT
>JAOBRB020179389.1:0-12529 GCA_027575285.2 Zoanthus pulchellus
CCGATGTTGCATGGTTAGTTCTTTACACAGCCGATAGCAATAGTGTGAGATACCACAGGTATCCCACACAAAAATTGAAATACGACGTGCTGCAGCGTTAGAAAAAAGGTGACAAAAAACGTGAATGATGCGAAACTCTCGTTAAAATTGCTTGCAAAATGCATATTGAAAGTTTGACTACAGTATTACAAATAAGACCTTTTAAGACCTCAAAATAAAATTCAAATAAACTTTACAAAAAAAGAAAAATACAGATTTTTAACATAACGGCAAATTCGACATGTAATTGGACATTAAATCATAATAAATCTTGAATTTTAACAAAGACAAGTCAAATTACTTACCACAAGAAGATAGTCCTTTGCTTGAACTTTTTGAATCATGTCATCTTTAACTGATGCAACAATAAGAGTACGAAACATGGAATCTCCAAGGCTGTTTTTTTTCCTTAAGTGGGAGAAAAATTCCTTGCTAAAGGCACCGTCATAGTCTTCTTTTTCCACAGTTGATGGCTGCATCTTTACTATTCCACTCTCCTGATATTTGGCAAACTTAACTGATAGAGTCCCAGGACTACTCCATCCTACCTTTAAAGGTGAGAGAAAAATACGTCACAGTGTAATGAATGCATATGAAGTTAGACACAATTTATAACAATGCTTAGCATTAATCGATATTAAAACATATTAAAACATGATGTTCACAAGGCGTGCCATGTTCAAAACTCTATACATTAATCATTAACCTTCGCTAATTGGAAAAAAAACCGCGCCTGCAATTAGTCAAACTCGATCAGGTGACTTCGGTATACATAAGAACATACGAATCACTGTTACAAAAAAGCTATTTATACATTTGGGCAGTCTATACCTATAGTCTTAAGAACTGATTGAAACTACTGCCTATATCAACCAAAATATGTTTTATTGAGCTTTTGCTCAAGCGAAAACAGTGGTAAAGTGAGACGTCACAAAAATATAAATATGTAAACTTATGAAAATTTTTTAAGATCATTCGAGAGATGGAGACTAAGAATGTATCCTTGCTAAAAATTAGCATCTTAGTGCTAATTGACGGCGAGATATTACCATAGTTATGCACTAATGACTCCATACATATGTATCCTTCAAAAAGTGGCTTGGTTCTTCACGTTAGGAACCAAGCCAGTTTAACAAGGATTTGTATGGGGTCATCAGAGCACAACCGGGACAATATCTCATCACTTATCGGTGGTGAAAAGCTAAATTTCGGCATGGAGACATTCTTCACCTTGCTCTTTCTAAATATAACTACAGAATTAGTGATTTCACAAATAAACATTTTCTGACGTCATCACTGTAGTACTCTATTGTTCTTTATTTGATTATACACACAAAATATTCAATTTGACGAGCTTCTGGCGTACGTTCAGCAATTTGAGTTTCTTGCATGTGAACCAGTTTGAATATTTTTTATCAGTTTTTCTGTTGGATTTTTACTTAAAGATTTAGCAATATGGCGTCAATTCCCGAACAAAATGTTTATCTCGTCGTTTTGAAGTGTCATCTTGTCGTTTCGTAGTGTCATCTTGTCGTTTCGTCGTGTCATCTTGTCGCTTCGCGTCTCGTCGTTTTGTCGTGTCTTCTTGTCGTTTCGTTGTGTTATCTAGCCGTTTCGTCGTGTCATCTCGCCGTTTCGTTGTGTTATGTCATTTCGTTCTGTCATGTCGTCGTCTTATCCTTCATCTCGCCGTTTCGTCGTGTCATCTTGTCGTTTCGTCGTGTCATCTCGCCGTTTCGTCGTGTCATGTCGTTTCGTTCTGTCATGTCGTCGTCTTATCCTTCATCTCCCCGTTTCGTCGTGTCATCTTGTCGTTTCGTCGTGTCATCTCGCCGTTTCGTCGTGTTATGTCATTTCGTTCTGTCATGTCGTCGTCTTATCCTTCATCTCCCCGTTTCGTCGTGTCATCTTGTCGTTTCGTCGTGTCATCTTGTCGTTTCGTCGTGTCATCTCGCCGTTTCGTCGTTTCATCTTATCGTTTCGTCCTGTCATCACGTCGTCTCGGCGCATCATTAATTTTTCAACGGGAATCTTGGTACTATATTTACAACAAATAAGCAATGCAATATGGCTGTCCCTACTGAACGATTTCAAGAGCTGAAAGAATGCCTGCGTGTTAGCAATTTTTTTTAAAAAAACAGTGAGCAGCACAAGAACCAGTGAGCAGCACATGGACTATGATGTAAACGCTTTCGCTTCGTTCATTATTTAGATTTCTTGTTCATGCAAACAAACTACTCTTTTCCAGTTACTGATCTTTAAATACATATCCGATAGAGATGTTAAGACCTACGTACTCTCACAAACAATTAGAGCTTTTTTGGGCTACTGCCAAGGAATATTTTAGTCTGGTGTTTATCAATAGATCTGTGAGTATGGCGGAAATAGATGGATTATTTATAATTAATAATAAATTATCTTTTGACGTTTTCTTATTTGTAAATATCTATTTCTTATAAGATTTTGCCGTAATCTGGTTAGCCCAACTGGTAAGATGCCAGACTATCGTGCGGGAGGCCCGGGTTTGATTCCCTGCAGGACCAACACTTCGGATCTTAAAATAATTGAGGAGAATGTGTGACCTTTGCACTAATATCTGCAAAATGCATGGTAAGACTTTCACTTCTTCTCGTATAAGGACGTTAAGCTGTAGGCCCTCGGGATTATATCTGTGTTTGTGTGTGTGTGTTGTAATGTGAAAGGTCTTCGTCTACATTAGAGTGGTAAAGATTAGTAGGCCTTTGCCGGCTGGAAAGAATTGACACCTAAATAAAGTATATTAGCCAATTTCATAAATACCATGATAATACTCTTTTCTTGTGTTTCTAAAATTTTGCATAAGAATTGTTTTTATTTTAAAATTGATCCCAAGAGAAACTGTAAACAATAATTTTGCAATTGGAATTGGCTAATATTATTGTTTATTATTATTATTATTATTATTATTATTATTATTATTATTATTATTATTATTATTATTATTAAAACTTCTTGCATATACCTACAGTATTTCCAAAGTCGCAAACAAATACAATTAATATGTAAACTATAGCTTTTATGCCTAGACTTAAGTTCTATGGTTTTCATTTTTTTTATACACAGTTCTAGTTTTGGAACTACAGTAAGTACTCCTGTATATACAACAAGACGACCGAGAGTGGGAGGCTACAGCTGGAACTGACGTCATGGAATGAGGTCGGATGGGCCGTTGACGGCTTTGGAAAGGCGCGCGAATAGTGAAGCAGGATTTTTTTGCCGTATTTTTGTGCAGCAGGATGAAGGAATTGAGTCAAGTAGGTCAGGTATATAAAACTAGTTTGAAACTCTCCTAACACGATGATGGATAACTTAAACATACCTGCAAACTGTTTTCTAAGTGTTTATAAGTTTTATTATCTTGTGATTTACAAACGGAACGTATTTGTCAAAAAACTGTGCACCTGATAATAATATTCGCCATTTTGTATGTTTTCATCTCTTATTGGTGGAACCAAATGCAAGACGATCTTTTGCTGATCCTGGTTGTTTTGACCTGGTTCTTTTACCCATAACGGAAATTTCTAAATTTAAAAATACCAACATCAACTACAAAAACTAATTAAAATAATAAAGTAATTAAACTTAAAAAAAAATAAATAATTTGATAGTGTATAATTAAGGGCTGTGTAAAACCTGCATTGGGTTTTTAAAAAACAGTTTGGGAAGTAGATCGTTTTGGAGGGAAAAAGTGTGCTACTAAAGTGCAAAAGGGTGAAACCACTTATGAAATAGTACAAAAAAACTGAAAGATCACAAGAGAAGATTGTAGTTTAAAAAACAGTTTGGGAATTTGTCAATTTCCAGGACATGGTCTTATTTTACTATTTCAGTTTTACTCAATATAATTGTTGACACTGTCTGAATACAGGACCCTTTTTTCATTTCTTCTCTAGATATAATGTAAACCTAATTCAATAGCAATACATGCAGGTACAAGCCTACCCTACAATAGTACAATAGTTGTGTTGAACCATAAGGGCCTTTATTATAATAATTCATAAATTATTAATTAGTCTGCAACACAGCTGGAAGCATAAACTTGTAAATGTACAGTAGGGGGTGATATTTTGTTGGTGCAGGAAATGATTTGTAACCAGGATGAGGTGATTTTCATTAACACAAGTGATGGAAACTCAGATAATGGAAGACCAGGTTCCTACATTCAAGGCCTTACATTTATCCTCCTCTGTTTTGGAGGTCTGGCTATGACCCTGGTGACCCACTGTCAAGCACTTGTAGCTGCAGTGGAATGATTACTATCTAATAGAATTGTTTTCAGTAAAAAACACCATCAATATATGATATACAAGCATTTAAGACATTATTAAAAACACCATGTTAAACATTAAGTGAAATTCTCTATCAGTCTTTTTCGGGATTTGTTGAAATGCTATTTTGTCTTTCGACAACGACGTTCCGGCTATACAAGCATATACAAGCAGACAGACATGTATTATTAAGTTAAATGTTATGATTAAACCAAATCTTATAATCAACACACAATCCCATATAACAAAACATTTTAAAACTGCAAGTACCTTTTGGTCTAATTCTTCTATAAGTTTTATGGTGCAATGTAAAAAATCTTTAAAATTTTCTACACTCCTTTGATATTTCCCATATAGAACTTCATTCTTCAGGCCATTTTTCACTCTGTCTGAAAATGGGTATTTACTTTTGTATATTCGTGCAAAGAGTGACAGAACTTCATCCATAAACTTGAGATCTATCTCTGAAAATCATTTAAAAAAAATATGTTTATGATCTCATACCTAATTAAGTAGAAATGACCTTTTTAACTTATTTTGATCCATATGATCTTATACCATAAGTATAATTTGTGAGTTTTAAAAAGCATATGGTACATAATTATACTGTATATCTTTTTAGCATGCTTGCAGTTTGTTAAAGCTTGCAATTATTGATTCACAATTGAGAATAAAAATAAGTGATACAAATTGTGAATGACGTTTCGATGAATCATTCATTATTTTCAAATTCATAAAAACTATTTAAAAAGAAATGTTGTGGGAAATTTGAATGCTTAATTTACAAAATGCTTTTTATCCAAGAAATGAAACCAAACGTTGAACACTCAATCTGATTCAATCAAAGCAAAACTATTTAGTACCTAATTATCACTTTCTACGTTCCACATTGTAGTGTTTTTAATTATATGCAACAAGATTCTCACACACATTTTAGCATATTAAGAACTCACAAGAATTTGACTTTTTAGTTTTTATGAATTTGAAAATGATGAACGATTCATCGAAACGTCATTAACAATTTTTATCACTTATTTTTATTCTCAATTGTTTATCTAAAGCTTCCGTTATTAGAATTATTGATTCATTAATTTTAATCATGATCGATTATCTACCTGAAATAGCCAGTCCGAGCTTAGTAATTATAAACCTTGAGAAGGGATAATTAGTTGATGTTAAATGTGAATTTGAAACCTTTAAAATTAATTTATTGAAAAATAGTATTTCTTGGGTTTAAAAAGCCCGATGTCATTGAAACAAAATGAGAACATCTAAAAACAACCATTTTAATAATACAAATGCTGCAACCGTCACCTTTCTACTGTAGCTCAGTTAGTATCTAGATCCTGATGATGAAGTGGTTAAAGTCATGAGTTTGAAACTCATATGAATCACAATGTATCTTTTTAAATTTTTAGGCATTTCAACATTTAGTACAAATTAAGGTCAGTCGGCTCAAGGACAAATTTGTTTACAGCTCGTTAAAACATTTCACCACATAGTATAATTATGTGGGTAAAATGAATTACTTTTTAGGATACTGAGAGTTTTTGAGAGATTATTGAGCACGGGGAGAGCAGTGTGTTTTGAATTCATTCAGGATTTTAAAACATATAGAATTAAGCAATGAAATAAAAACTGTTATTCTTAGGGCGGGAAAACATAAGCGAGGGGGCAAGGGGGATTATGTAACACTAGTTAGTACTGTAAACAATTTACTTTAGTCTAATGCACCTATCAATGGTTTGCCCCAGGATGGGGGGAGGGTCAGGCAACCTACAGGAAATCTGACATTTTCAGGATTTCAATGTCAATTTCCCCACCCTTGGGTCTCCATTGTAAGTCAAATTTCCAACCCTGCGGACCACAAACCTATAGCTACATGATAGTAAATTAAACAAAATGATAGGTAATCACAACAATTTTATTGTAGCACTACTCCAAAAAACTTGCTCAAATGACCTCTGGGTACTTTCCAAGATGGTGGAGTTCCATTCACTCATTCCCAGGTTTTCTCCACTTTTCAAGATGGTGGAGGAGTCAAATTTCCCACCCTGGGCAGGGCTCGACTTTAGAGAAAAAACCCTGGGGACAGCTGGCTCCTACGTTTTTAGATTTGGTCGCCAGCACAAATATTCTGGTCGCCAAAATTTTTTATTGACTCAAAATTTCCGCAGTAAGAATTCCATATCAGGTCCAGGTGTGAAAAACGGTAATTGAATTCATTTGCAAGCGGAAATAAAACACAAAATATGTTGAAGGTCAAAAACTGGTTATATTTTTATGCTTGAGATACATTGGATGATTGGAAGAAAAGGGACGTTTTCGTCGAATTACCGAAACCGCTAACTGCTTTTTGAAAAACCTATTTTAAAATAGTTTAACTGGGGAGAATGTGAAAGTTTTGTGTTTCAGCGAGACAAGGAGAAATCCGATATTCACAAAAAACACAAAATACTAATTAATGCCTATATGTGAGGTTTGTGTTTCGGCCATTTACAATCTAGCATCAATGTATTTTCATTCATTCACATGATTGCCAATAAAAAAGAAATTTTTATTACTTTAATGCCTGTAATTTGAAACAACACTACTAGTTATAAAGTGGATTCTCCTTCATGTCTGTTAGTGTTAGGGAAAGTACATTAATTATTTGTTGAGGTGTGGGCCCGGATTTTATTTTTTTTTTATTCAAAAAAATCGCTGTGGTTTTGAACTTTAATCAACTACATCAAAATAGATAGGTTTTCGATGAATCTATCCGTTTTTCGGTTGTATTTCTTTAATGATTTCACAATAGTAATTATAATAAAGGCAGTTTTAATGGTTCTGTACATGAAAGTGATACATTTAATAATTTCACTCTTTTTTTCATGGATCTTTAGGAAATAAAAAAAATATATATATAAAAGCTTGAAATAGTGCTCAGTGGCCAGACTGGTGACCAAAAGTGAAAGGTTCAGTCGCCAGTGGACCAAATTCAGTCGCATTGGCAACCCCACAGGTCGCAACGTTGAGCCCTGCTGGGGATCGTTTTCAAACGTCAAAATTCCCACCCACATGCCCATTACAAAGTCTAATTCCCGTTGGTTGCCCGGCCCCCCCATCTTGGGGCAAACCATTGATAGGTGCATAAGAGAATATAAAGTACTTTACAAACTAAGCCATTATTTTGAGAGGAAGGATTCTACAGTAATCATTTCTAATGAAAAGACAGAAGAATAAGCTGTTAAGTCGTGGATGCAAATTCCCCTTTCGTAAACTTTTGTTTAATTTTAAAAACAGTTCACAGTGACTGCAGGCTGCAGAAATACCCTGCCACCGTCGATAATTTATTCCTGCGCATGAGTCGTTTTCTAAAAACAAATGCGCAGTTAAATCAAGAACAATAGTGCCAGGGTATTCAACAGTTACTACACTGTTTTAAATTTTAAGCGTAGACTATCTCTAAGTATGTCATCGATCGTTTCATATATGGCAACGATGATTAGAAAGGGGTCGCGGATTGAAATCTTAAGTATTGATAATAAAAGGCAAAAATTAATCATTAGTTATGTAAAAAGCTATGTTTTTTATAAAGTACAACATTTTACTATATTCAAACTCTGTAAGGGTACATGATCTATAACACGTGGCCATTATTTTTACTTACCATGTGTCTGCTGGCAGATCGCCATATATCACTTAAGTATTTTTGTCGTTTAGTACGTGCGTTACTACTGTAAGACATAAAAACACAGGTTCGATCCAATCACGAAATATTACTTCTGCCACAATAACTGGGAGTTAACACTATATACGCACAATAATATATTTAGAACGAACGTAATTTTGGTATAAATATAAAACTGGGACTTTCCCTGTTTCGAAGAAGTGATACTGATAATACTTGTGCCCAGTCCTATAGCTTTCGCTTTCGTTCTTGGCGGAAGTAGTTCAGACTGGGTGGCGTACGAACGTCAAATATGTATCTCAGTTAGTTGCTAAACAGATTCGTTATAAATATTTGCATGTACTCTATACGTTGTAAACACCATGCAAGGAAGGCTCAAGATACCGTAAAGCCAAACCATGGCCCCAACGTATTCGCCAAATCAAGACTCTGAATCGCGCCAAGCGCTGTCACGAGAGTTGGAAAATCTTCGGTCTGGTATTCAGAATGGGCAACTTGTGCTTTTTATTGGTGAGCAAATGTCTGTTTTGAGTGCCAGAGAAAGTTCAAAACTTGCCTGTAGTATTGACGATTGGTGGGAAGTTGTTGATAATGGGTCTGAGGTAAGGAACATATATATTTTGTCAATTTTTTATTGATATCCACTAAAATTTTCTAAGTCAAAAACATGCACAGGTGTCATAAGATGGGAAGTTGGGAGGGATTAAGAATGGGGTTTAATTGTTGGATGGCTAGAAAAAAATCGAACTTTAAAGGGGGAAAATAATGAAGTTGATAAAAGTAGCTTTGCACTGTTACTAGCGTTAATGATTACAGCTAGGTCTAGATTATACACAGAATAAATATATTAATTTTTTTTCCAATTAATTAAATCTAATTTAACATACCCCCCATCCCTGGGTAGCTGGCCCCTTGCTATATGGGAGAATGCAAGAACGCTGGATAAATGCTTGGCCATGTTGACAGTTTGGGTTTAAATTTATCTGCCCAGGGACTTTGGAAAAATGTAATTCTGCTAATATTTTCTGATAGTTTAACACTATTTCACACAAAATCTTGACTCGTGCCTTTTTCGCCCATGTATTAAATTTGGGATAATTGAAAATTTCTATTAATTTCCAACATAAGGGCAGTAACACATACCACAATCTGATGAACTCCCTAACCTAGGGCTATTCATGATACTGTCAGAGGTGACAATACCCTGGAGTTCAAGAAAAAATGACTGCTCCTTCACCTGTACAAGCGCATTAGAAAACAGAAATATTGCTACTTTTTCATAAATTTTTGAGTTGCAAGACAGGTCTATTGTAGCATCTCCAAATTGATTAATTAGCATTCATTTATATTTAATTATCAGCCTCATGGGCTATTGCCTCACCTCGCATGGGGTAAATAACCTGAGTTTAAACATTGTAATGTTATTAATCAAAATCACACAATTTAATCATTATTTCGTGTAAGTTCTTTTTTTTCTTTCATTTTGATCTCAAAGGTTTCTGAGTTTTAATTTCAAATTTTTCAATTAACTATTTTTAATGTATAATTATTATAATTAAGAGGACAGGGGACGTAATGGAGATGTTAGGATTAAAGGAAACAGTTGTTCAGATGGCAAAAGCAAAATTAATGGAGTGAGATGGTATGGGCGGTACTAACGAGGGATGATGGGCATGTTTTGAGAAAAGCACTATTGTTTGAAGTGAAGGGAAAGAGGATGACCGAGGAAGACATGGAAAATGCAAGTGGAGAAGGAGAGCAAGAGTGTTGGTTTGAAGAATGAGGATGAAATGAATCGAGCTTGATGGAGATTAGGAGTAGGAGATTGTTGCCATAATGGGGTAAATCCAGCCAACCCCGTTTACAGGGATAAATCCTGATCATAATAGGAATTGATTGATTGATTGAATTTGAATTATCAGGAAGGGATTCAAAAACTTGTTAATTTGGAACAAGACTTTGTGAGTAAATTAGGTCAGTCTCCATCTCGTGTGCACAATGCTCTCAGGAACGTTGGCAATTTCCCCTTCATTATCACTGTCAACATGGATGATTTGTTGGAGAGATTCCTATGGAAAACTGGAAACAGCGGCGAAACTCTTAGGCTTGATCAGGTAATTAAAATCGTTTGGAGAAACTTATTCATGCATGTACATTTAAAAATTGCTGTCTCATTTATAGTCACTATACATTTTATTGTTCCCGTGTCAATAATATATTTAATATATTCTTCTTGTTTTTGATAAAACCATCCTACACGATAAATTTATGACCATATATGACCATATATTGATCAAGGTCATTCAATAAAATTCATAGATTTAGTTATTACTAATTACAGATATTTGCCTCGCTTTGAGACACTTGCTTACATTTTGCGTCAGATAGACCCTTTTTACGCTAGCGTGCTATTGATGAATATGCCAGTTTTTATAAAACTAATTGCATCATCACATATGGCGGTGATATCAACATTTCAAGGTATAATTATATTATGGGAATGGGAATGCAACTAAACTCATACATTTTCTTTAGAAAATATGATCCCAGTAATATTTTGCTTAAAATGTTTACATCTTCACAAATTCACAAGCAATCTTATCCAGCCTCATGAATTGAATTCATTTTTTTTGAAAACCGGAATATTTATCAATGTGACGTTTCCCCAAAAAGGGTCTATTGACGAACTAACCCACGTGATGATATGCGATAATCATTCTAGCATTTGCGCATGCTGAGGTCTAATAATCTAGCTGTCTTCATGAAGTTTCCATCTTTTAGCCGAGTCTTTGCAAGGGCTACTTGAGTTTGCATTTATCCATCTCACGAACCATTCACTTTTCATCTCAACTGTTCTTTACACGAAGAGAAAGAGTTTAATTGGTACCGGGGAGATGAGAAGATCCAGATATAGATGAAGACTAAAATTGAAATATTGAAGTTTGCAGATGTCTTTGAATGAAAGTTGAATAAGGAAGAGCAAAGAGCGGTGTCAGAAGATCTTTTTCTCTATAAAATTATTATGCCGAGTATTAGCAAAACCAATTTCAATAATTACAGTTTTACCGAGTAAGGTCCAATTTCTGATTTTATACCTTAGTCTTCTTTATACCTGATCTCATTCCTACGTTAATCCTACAGATAAGTCAACTACTAAACCCGTATTCTTTTACTAGTGTATGATATCCAATGTAAACAATATCTGTATGGAGGGCAAAAGAGTGAATCTCTATTTTAGCGCATACCGGTATTTTTTTGGACCCTATTCTCAGATCAGTACGCCTCTTAAGTTAATGTGAACTTCTTACTCAGATATTCCACAGATGTTATTCGCACGTTGTGTGGATATTTTCCAAAATGGTCCGAGATAAAATGGCAGGAAACAAAGAGCAAATAGTTTTGTCAACGAATTCTGCTATACCTCGATGTCTATTTCATCCATGCAATGAACAAGTATCGTGCGCGGAAACCTTGGGTGCTATGTCTACAAATTACTCTAGAAATATGCTCATTCTGGAGGATTCACTTCACCCCAGCTGTCTGGCCATTGTTTATTTTTCTCAAGACCAAATCCAACTTTGTAGCTTTATAATTATATTGTGCGCCTTTGAACTATCCTGTTGATGAACAGTAACTATTTTGCTATTTTTTTCAGCAGTATAATTGTATATCTGTTTAGATATCTATAATTACAAATGCCTTAATTATATACATGAAAATTTTTAATGTTTTTGTCTTAAATATTTTTTTTTCTGTGCAAAACTTGTTTCAGATAGCTCAAGTTTCAAAGTCCTGGCCCAAACTACGAAGAAACTTGCTGGTTAAGTGTTATGGTGACTCCAGTTACAGCTGCCAGGTGCAGGTATGAAAACCTTCTGGTTTTTTTGTTTATAAAGTCTGAGATTGATCAAAACAAAAATGGCGGGAATTTAAAGTAATATGAAACATTCTTATGGGGCTAAGAAGAGACCAACTCAAATTTGGTACCTTAGAAAATCTTTTTAAAATTTTTTTCGGTTTATTGCATGGTTGTCTATACAACATCGCTTTTGTGTTGTGGTTTTTACTCAGAGCAATAACCTTAAAATTTTTAAATGAAGATACAATTAATACATATTCAGTCGCTATATGATACAGTACAATACACTGACAGTTGTAACGACGCAGTTTTGCGATGAAGACAAGCGATATTATGAGGATAAATGATACAGGGAACAATTATTATTATGATCGTCACCAGGGCTGACATCACCTCCGCTTTCATCATCGATCAAATCCATCATAAACATCGCCATTAACACCATAACAATTACTGTAATTTTTACCACCACCTTTAATAACCTTATAATTTATTTTTAAAGCATAAACATGATTACTGTCACCATCAACATCACATGCACCATCATCATTGTCACTGCCATCCCCCATCATCATTATCACTGCCATCCCCCATCATCATTATCACTGCCATCCCCCATCATCATTATCACTGCCATCCCCCATCATCATT
>JAOBRB020179500.1:0-12528 GCA_027575285.2 Zoanthus pulchellus
AACCTTGTACTGATTTGTAAAGCGCCTTTGAGCATATCCATATGGAAAGGGCGCTATATAAATCCTAAGTTATTATTTATTATTATTATTATTATTATTAGGATAAATGGGTGGGGGGAACTCGATTAGTTTTTGGGTGGGAGTAGGCTGCCCTATGCTCAAGACCCTCAGACCGGGGTCGATACCCCACCCCAGGCCTTTAAGTCAAACACCATACCCTACCCCTAAGTAAACATGCATTAAAATCTACCTAACTGAACTATTCCCAATAGCATGTTTGTACAAGTGGCATCGCATTTGTGCTTGTCATTTAGTTAATGAATGAATAGCTAGATATCACAGCTCTCAACACCAAAACTGAGTCCTTTCCCAGAAAATTAGATCATGAACCAATGCCAAATTAAATACCCAAGACCTCTGGCAAAATAATTACATATAATTATGATACTTGATCCCAAACTCTAGACCTCGTAAGACTGTTCCCTATACAATATATGCAATACATACCTATATACCTTTTGTGGGCAGTACCCACTGGCAAATAACCAGATATATTTACAACCCTAAAACTTTTTTGTCAACAGTATGCCGATGGACCTTTGTCTGATGGGTTGTATTGGGAACAGTATTATAACAATCAGAATGTGTCTGAAGATGATATGGGTTTCATTTATTTTGAAAACAAGATCCTTGGCCGTCCCCGCCTGAGACAATTGCGAGTTCTAAATGACTCTTGCACGTACGTTTTGAAGCAATTTGTAATATATAATTTGATTAAATTTGTTCTTGTTGCTCTGTCTGGTTTTAATTGTAAATTCTTTAATGTAGGCGATTGTAGAAGAAGCAGATGTATAAAAACATTTGAGAAACAGGACATCATTTTTTATCTTTAAATACATATCTTAATCAAGCTTCAATCATTTTCAATTGCAATTAGAGATAACGATAATATGCTAGTAATTTGTATATTTAGAAGTATCAGTTACTATAGGTAAAATAATAAAAATATGTTGTAGTTATTGCCGCAGTTCAAAAGGTACTGTTGCAAATAGTACAATAAATGTTATTGTTTAGCTAATACCGCCGGTATAATAGAATAAAGAGGTGTTAACAAGGTACTCAATTAGTGTAGCACTTGGCGTTATACAGTGTATGGAAGAAAACGATAGGTATGGAGTAGGGAATATGAATTCATTTTTTTCTGACTCCAGAGTGGCTACAATTCTTGCTAAAGTTAATGTTTGTAATACCATATTTTAAGTTATAATGGTTGTTGCTAAAGTGCTGAGTGCCTGTGTGGCATTGTGGTATGGCTATAAGCTAATAACACTTTGTTAATCGAAACCCATTTCACAGTTATCACTAGTTAAGATTGGTGGTGTCGTGTGGAGAATGAGATGAGATTTTGAGAATTTTTGAGAGAGCGATGGTGAGAACAATGTCTGGTGCAAAAGTGATGGGTATGTTTTCAGAAAAGTGTTAGAGATTGAAGTGAAGGGAAAGAGGAAGTGAGGATGACGGAGAAACACATGAAAAATACAAGTGGAGAAGGAGAATAAGTGTTGGTTTGAAGAAGGAGTATGCAATCAATCAAGTGAAATGGAGAGAGGGAGTTGGAGAGATTGCTGCCAGAGTGGGGTGAATCCAGCCACCCTCGTTTATGTGGATAAACCCAAATCATGATTGAAATTGATTGAACAGAGAACTCCCTTTCAATGAGAGGGTACCCCTGGCATATTATGTTGAGAAGTAGATATTCCATAAATTTTCTTCCAAATAGCTTCATAGCCTGGTCCGAGTTTGGAGTAGACCATTTTACAGTTCCTGAAAGGTAACCTAGCTTCTACATGAAACTAAGTCTTAGGGTGGCCTGACACAGTTAGAAGTGGAAATTCTCTTTGTTACTGCGTCAGGTCACCCTAAGGCTCAGTTTCATGTAGAAGCTTAATTTGGTTACCTTTCAGGAACTGTAGAATGGTCTATTGTTGAACGTATGACACTACTAGGAGTCGTGAGAAGCTTTGTATGTTTGTGTGTGATGTGGCTTTGGTGTTAATCACCATTATGGATAAAGCATATGTGTTAGTTAGCCACCAGTACGCACATGTTATCTAGTATATTAATTATAAATGTCATTTTTTTTATTGTACTTTTATTGCTTTTACAGTGTTCATAAGGACTTCAGAAGTGTTATTAAAGAATGCTATGCTCCTTATGCCACAAACATTGAAGATATAACACCTTTTGGAAAAATGAATGGCTCAGCGTTAGTATTTTCATATTTTCCTCAAAAGTTTTGAATCTACATGTAAAGTAAATCAAATCCTGTATATCTAAAACAATAAAATACACACACAACATGTTGTGATACATTATTTTGACTTTTCTCACTAGAAAATATTCATCTAAAATGGTTTAACATTGGTAGTCATAGACAGACAATAACTTTACGTTATTTTGTTGTTTTTCATTGATCTTTTTAACAGTTTCCACGTTTTTTTAACAACGAAATATTGGTTTTTAAACATTGTAGATCAAAAAGAAAAAATACAGGAAAGGCATAAATTGGAAACACTAAATGATCCATTAATAACCAAACATTTTTTATCTATAAAATTATGTAGAATTTACAATAATATAGTAAATGAACGTTCGCCTTAGTTTTCATATTAACATTGCAAGAGTGTAACTGAATGTTCATGTTTTTTAGATGGACGTACAAGAGCGAGAGTGACCTTGAAGGTCGAAGCTACTGGGGCAGAATCACAACTTATTCTGGTGGCGGTTTTACACAGCTCCTGGCACCAAGAAAAGCTCAGACCAAAGACATATTTAGTGAGTTAAAGGTATGGTTTGGTAAATGTAAAACTAATTTTACATGTAATTAATCGTTTCGTGTTTCGGGCGAAAGCTTCTTGTAATATGTTGTACAGCGCAATATTCACTTTACTACTAGTAAATAATACTTATGAGTCCGTGACTTTAGCTATACAGAATACACATTCTGATTGGCTCGTTATCTTAGACTAATGGACAATGTCCACCACCTGGAAAGCAGAAACTTTCTCTCTGAGCTCGGCGAGCTATGGCAGATGTCGTCTCGCAATGTGCAACAATAGCAAATGCAGAAATCTTGATAACTCTACAGAAAACTATATTACGAAAAAGTAACGAAAAAGCGACAAAGTTTGGTCTCAAAGTTACACAATACAAAACGACAATTTGTTATGCAGAAAAATTGTTACTAATAAACTGTGGTGAAAATTTCTAATGAAATCTTTTAAAAAGGAACAACATAGTAAGTTTTTTGGGATTCTTTGGTCCGTTTTTTTCAAGTTTCAAACCATTTTCATTCTTGTTCTCCGTAGCAACAATGATAGGAAACAGAATAAAGGTTTTAATATAGTTTTAGATAACAAACGCAGGCCATTATTAGGGTGTAGCTCTTTTGATGTCACCAAAATACTGCTTGTGAGGCACTTTGAGATGATAATGTGCATAATTTTTATATACTGTGCAATATATATTTATAACTATGTTATATAGTTTGTATATTTACAGTGATGGTGCATGTACTATAATGGCTTTATGTTTCAAATTATTATTTTTGCAGCAAAATCTATGGCTAGATCGTGGAACTCGAGCAGTCTTCATTGACTTCACGGTCTATAACGCTAACATCAACTTGTTCTGCATCGTAAGGTAAGAAAGAGGAAATATTTTGTATTTTAAAAGAGAGTTAAAGCTTTTTTCGTTTTTCTAGGCACACAGCACATTGCATCCATTACGGGGGGGGATATAGCTGTGGCAATATTTGTGATGCTACTGATTCAAGGCTTAAGGCTTGGTCATGTTTAATATGTTTTATAGTATATTTTATGGATGAGTATGAATTATTATCTTTCTAACAATCGTGAAACTCATGAAATAACGTGACTTTTGGTCGTTGGCTTGTTTAGCGGTGTCCTAGAGTGTCCCAGACAAAATTACCTGTAATGTATGGAAAACCTTTTACAATTTAGAAGTAACAAATGTCCAGCTTTTTGCCATTACCTCGCATTTGTCTTTCTAAGCAAAATCGTTTGTTGGACTTGGTAAAAAGTAGGTTAAGTTCATGTACCAAGTTCTTTTAAGACCTGAATGGAGACTAGACTACATTTTCATATGCATCTTTTGATGTCAACGTATTTATATTATATTGTCGGTATTGCTTCTAAACGCAACAACTTCTTTTACCAGGCTTCTTTTTGAATACCCGGCTACTGGGGGTTGCATACCATCATACAATTTCCGCACTTTGAAACTCATCCGCTATGTGACTACTATGGATTACTTTGTGATGGGTTGCGAGGGGATCTTCGTTCTTTTCATAATCTACTACACAATCGAGGAGTGCATTGAGATAAAGAAGCACAAGCTCAAGTATTTGAAGAGTTTCTGGAACATTTTGGACCTTCTCGTAATTATCTTAGGCTATGTCTGTATCCTGTTTAACCTGTATCGCTCCGTAGTTGTCGACAAGCTCCTGACGAATATTTTGCAAGACCCGACTCAGTATGCCAACTTTGATTCACTTGGATTCTGGCAAACTCAGTTTAATAATATTGTTGCCATTGCTGTGTTCTTTGCCTGGATCAAGGTGAGTGTTATGCCACCATTTGTTTTTAAAGGTACGAAAAGTAAAAAATTGAATTCCTGGATTAAGGTTGGAGAACTTCTTTATGACAGAAATTAGCGTATCAGAAGTACTCACGAATCGACTTTCAAAAGAACTTGTTTGAAACGCTGTGGTAGTGCTCATGTCAACGGCAGCAGCTTAACGAATAATTTGTTTACCTAATCCAGTCTTCTCACTGACAAACCTCGCACTGCACTGAAACCATTTGCTCTGTGGGGTTTTGGTTGCCAATTGTGTATACTCCTTTTACGTTATTTAATCTAAAAAACTATACTCCTTTTACGTTATTTAATCTAAACTAACATAGTTGAAATAGGATTTCCTCGTCAATCTCAGAAGATGTTAGCTCTACTGAAGTTAGGAAGATGTTTCTCTTTTAGGTGTTCAAATACATCAGTTTTAATAAGACGATGACGCAGCTGTCCTCCACTTTGTCCAAGGTTTGTATTATTGGCAATGTTCTTGTTAAATAATATACAGTAGTACAATGAACTGTCGTAGTGTTCAATTATTTGTTTTCATATAGTCATCGATGCAACAATTAATTACTTCTATGAATTATGAATTCTATACTTTTGATAAAATATTTTTTAGCATTTGCTAATAAATGAAGTTTACGTGCCATTTATCATTTTGCCGCAACAGAAATCAGCCTTGCATTGAGCTAAGAGTTTATACCATTTGTCATTGTCATTATTGCTATCAACATCATCATTAACGTCATCTCTGTTAACATCAACATTATCATCCTAAACATATCCTTTTTTAGTATAACCAGTATTAGCGTAAACATCATTTCCGCAAATATCATCATCATTTTAAATATTATTCCAATTATCATAAACATCATCCCCATTAACATCAACATCAAGTCATTCTCATTGCCGTCAACTTCATCCTCGTTACGGTCAACCGATCATCCTCATTACCATCAACATCCTCATTACCGACAACATCATCCCCGTCCATCATTATCAACTCATTTAACCTCAGCATTAGTAATATCATTCCTATAAACACCAACAAAATACAATAACCATGATTATCATCAGTGTCACCATTATCACTATCAGTATCACTTCCGCCATCCGTGTTATCGTCCTCGTCATCATCATCAAAAGCATCCGTTATCGTTATCATTATAATGTCAAATTGTTAACAGTTTGTATCTTCTTTGACTAAATTACAATCGTGCAAATATTGATTTACATTTTGTGTGTTAAATTTTTCTTGTAACTGTTCTAATTTGCGAATATCATTCTGTTTTGTGTTACAGTGCGCCAAAGATGTAGCAGGATTCGCCGTCATGTTTTTCATTATTTTCTTTGCCTACGCTCAGCTTGGTTACTTGATCTTTGGAACGCAAGTTCGAGACTTCAGCACGTTCCAGAATAGCATGTAAGTTATCCATGACTTTAAAGCATTTGGGACTTTTTGTTCTTTAATTATAAACACTTTACTTGTCAAAATATAGCCAAGAATTACAGTTTGAATTCATGTAATTATAGCTTTTAGTTTGTATCGACCGTAAGCAGACTGGATGTTTTTCATAGAAAGCTTAAAGTGACTACATTCTTTATTATCAACGTTACATTGTTCCTAAGAGTAAATGTACTGTATGCGTGTTTGTTAACCACGAGTCGGTTTGATTAGTTTGGTAACATTGACAACTTATTGCTGTGATTAAAGCAAATTTTACAGATTTCTCTACGTGTTGTAATTTAAGATTTATTATCTTTCAGCTTTACTTTGTTCCGTATTATTCTTGGAGACTTCGATTTCCACCAGATTGAAAACGCCAATCGAGTGTTGGGTCCAATATTCTTCATCACTTATGTGTTCTTTGTATTCTTCGTGCTTCTCAACATGTTCCTGGCCATTATTAACGACACATACGCCGAGGTGAAATCAGATATTGCCGCACAGCAGAGCGAATTTGAAATCACCGACTACTTCAAAAAGGTGGATGAATAACTTGATACAAATTAATACGCTGAGGCATTTACATCAAGAATAAGACACTTTACATCCAGAATAAGACACTTTACATCCAGAATAAGACACTTTACATCCAGAATAAGACCCTTTACATCCAGAATAAGACTCTTTACATCCAGAATAAGACACTTTACATCAAGAATAAGACCCTTTACATCCAGAATAAGACACTTTACATCCAGAATAAGACCCTTTACATCCAGAATAAGACACTTTATATCTAGAATAAGACACTTTACATCCAGAATAAGACACTTTACATCCAGAATAAGACCCTTTACATCCAGAATAAGACCCTTTACATCCAGAATAAGACCCATACATCCAGAATAAGACCCTTTTCATCCAGAATAAGACCCTTTACATCCAGAATAAGACACTTTACATCCAGAATAAGACACTTTACATTCAGAATAAGACACTTTACATCTAGAATAAGACCCTTTACATCCAGAATAAGACCCTTCACATCCAGAATAAGACACTTTACATCCAGAATAAGACCCTTTACATCCAAAGCCTGGTACGAAAACAAGTTTTCAAGCGCACGCGCATTTTTTTAAGGAAACTAGTTGTAGCGTGGACGAGGTCTCATGCAAAAGTCGTTGTCGCGACAAGAAGTTTCCTGGAAAACGTGCGTGCGCATTAAAATCTTGTCCTTGTCCTCTGCCTTGGATCTAAAGGTCTGAAGTTGTATTTCTTACTTGTACTTCTGTAAGTTATTTTCAGAACTTTGTATTATTGATTAGACGCTTTCCAATGAAGAAATTTAGAAAGAAAAATCGTTCTCAGTGCCTTCTTAGCCCGGCTAAAACCGAGTGGACGTTTGGAAAAATTCAAAAGCAGATCAGTGAAAACCCGAGATGCAGCCTGGGATTCTATCCTTATTTTTCATTGTTTTCGGTTATAATGAAATAATAAAGGTTTTCAGCTTGAAATTCGTTAAATTCCAAATTGATTAGCAATTTTTATGGATAAAAGCAAAAATTATATTTATGTATTTTTGGTATACGAACGAATTAGACTTAGAACTTTCATGCAACGTTTAGTTAAAGTGTTTATACGGCCTCGAGAGTTTTTATCTTATTGATATCTTTATTTTGAATAAAAAGGTATTCGAGAAAAAAATTTTCCTGAATTGACGTCACAGACTATGCATGGCTCAAACTTAGCAACTCGCGGCCATCTTCGTTGGGCGTGGTCGTCGCTCAAACTTTAAAGCTTGATTTTGTGGGAAAATGCAACGCAATCAATTTTTTTTATTTTAAGAGCACTTGTTTACGCATGCTAGAGGTATTTAAATCGAAAAAAACATTTTTCGCTGTATAGACACTTTAAATTAAAGCTCCTTCCGTTTATAGCCAAAAAGAACAAGATTATAAATCGCCTCGTTTTCATGTTGTGTGTTTTCGAACTGCGCGTGTTTGTTTCGTCACTTAAGGTGCTTGTTCCATTTGACGTCATGGCGTGCGTTAAACTAATTCTACTGAGTTACAATTACAGTATGTTTTATTATTGTAACCGGTTCGTCTTTGTAACAGGGTTACCAACAGATGATCAACAAGCTTTCCTTCAAGAGGGAGAAGATCATCGACATTCAGAAGGCCCTTAAAACCGCTGACACAAACCAGGACAACAAACTGGACTTTGAGGAATGGCGAGCAACTCTCAAATCGTAAGATCTCATCTTGAAAGAAGCTAATTTTACATCGACGAATATCATTAAAATTGTCATTCAATTCTTAAACAAAATTTCTGTAATAGTTTTAAACATTACAATGCAATTTGTATGTTTTTAGAGCAGAAATGTTTTTGTTTATCATTCTAAGTTTTTAAATAATTGATGAAATCCGATAAAATAATCGTTTGTTTCAAAGAGTATATATAAATGTTTTCATTCTAAGTTTGAGTCAGTTGAATCAATTCAGTAAGTAACCATTTATTTCGCTCTCAGTAAAATGGATTTAACTTGAAGCTTAAACTTCATGTCGGCTTTTGCAGACGTGGACACGCTGATGCTGAAATCGAGGCCGTATTTGCCAAGTATGATCTGGATGGTGATCGAATTCTGGATGAAGAGGAATGTCGCAAAATGCAGGACGATTTGGAAGGGCAAAAGGTAAACCAAGCGAAAAACTGCATGCTATTTTCAATGTTTTCCCTGCCTTTACTCAGTTCTCCAGGACAGTGTTTTATGTTTTTTTCTCAAGGCTGAACTTAATGAAGAGATTGACGAGATTGAGCGAGCAAAGACCGATGTTCGACCGAAGACAGCCGACAGTCGTGCAAGTTTCCGAAGTGGGAGTGATGTCAGTGACGACGACGATGATGATTCAACGGGCGGATTGAGTGGTCGTGCTGGCTCTGCAACGCGTCGTCGCCATGGAGGTGGCGGAGTGTCGTACGAGGAGTTCAATGTGTGAGTTTGTTGTTCAAGGATTTGTAGATTACAAACCTCGGCATATTAATGGCAACCTTTTTAGAATATCTACAAAATTTGCGAGCAGGAAGTCAACTTTTTTCTTAATACTTTTGATCAAATGCTATATGGTACATGTTGTTAGTTTTCTTTCACATTCCGTGCTTCTTTCGCTGCTTGCGTTTGTAGTGTGCATTTTCTTCTTTTGTCGTTATATCTACTTGTCTGTCGTTATATCTACTGGTCTGTCGTTACATCTACTGGTCTGTCGTTATATCAACTGGTCTGTCGTTATATCTACTGGTCTGTCGTTATATCTACTGGTCTGTCGTTATATCTACTGGTCTGTCGTTGTATCTACTGGTCTGACGTTATATCTACTGGTCTGTCGTTATATCTACTGGTATGTTGTTATATCTACTGGTATGTCGTTATATCTACTGGTTTGTCGTTGTATCTACTGGTTCGTTTTTGCGGGGTGAAGCCATGCAAAAAGAGCATATTCTTTATCAGACTAGAGACTTAAGGACTGGTCGTATACATTAGATAGGGGGAGAAACATTTTTTGTTATTACAAACTAGAATTTTTTTACCGCCACATGCTACTAATTGTTAACGCAACCCATCGGACACACCTGTGAGACAGATAATGGGATGCTGAAAGAAGTGTTAAAACTTGAATGAAATGGAAGTAATATAGAATTTAGATTAAGTGATGAGTGTATATTATTTTCAGTTTTACTTTCATTGATGTGGTGTTTCGTGTCGTTCTTAGACTAAGCCGTCGTGTAGATCGCATGGAGCATTCAATTGGCAGCATCGTGTCTAAAATTGACGCAGTTTTGGTCAAGTTGGAGGCTATGGAGAAGGCGAAATTGAAGCGGCGAGAGACAATGGCGAAACTATTGGACAGTATTACAGAGGTGAGTTTCTTACCTATAGGGCAGTATTCAGTCGATTCGTTTATAATTTCATATTGATTTTGTCTCAGTATATCGGAGATTTGCAGTTTTTTTACGAAAACTTCATAAGTTATAGTCAACACATGGATGTTCTTTTAGGCCTTTGTCTAGAAAATTCAAGACACAAATATTTGTTTGTTTTAAAGCAGACGACTGGTCAGATGGCAATTATTTCTTCCCTTTTCTCAAGCAAACTTGTACGTGTCGGTTCATAAAGCCATAGAGGCTTCAGAATCCACAACTTACACATCAAACTAAAAGTAGTAAAAGATTTTCAAGTTGTGCGTTTGATCTTTAAATTTGGATAATGAGTTCAAAGTGTTGGTTGAGAGGTTTTTGAAATATGAAGGCTCTTAGACCTACAATACGTTAGTCCTAACGCATGAAATATAGATATTCTTGGACCTGATGGGTTAGTCCTACTCCTGAAAAATTACCATAAGAATTTTAACCCTTTCGGTCCCAGATATATTTTTAAATTCTCCCAACTTGTTCTTATAAATTCTGTTGAACAAGTTTGAGAGAATTTTACTGTTAATCTTCTGTACTTAGCTTTGCTTGATCAACTCTCAGTTTCTCATTGCCAAATGTTTTGTTTTCTATGTGTTACGTTAGGAGAAGTTGGGTGTTGATAACCGACTGGGACTTAAAGGGTTAAGAATGGCTTTGAACAGACTTTTAAATGTTAGGTTTGAATTAACGCATCTTCTGCGAGTGTTAACTTTAAAAAAAAAATAGGGTCATTTTGTTCGTTGACGAATCTTTAAAAATGGCATTAAAATTAAATGTTTCCTCTCCTAATTTTGTTGAACTCTTTCTATATATTTCAAGGAAGTTGTCTTATCCAGTAGTTGGTTTAAAAAACTTCTGTACAAATTGAAGTTTTGTACAAAGAGTTTATTATTAGTACTGCGATGTTAACTGCTTTTGTTTCGTTTTTTGTGCATCTTGGATTTGCACTCAGTTGTCATTTTGCAATATTACCAGGATTGAAAATTTAATGCAGGCTTTTTCTAGGAAATTGATCGAAGCGTTTAACTCTAGACTTTCTGTACCCCTTGTAATTACCGAAATGAATTATTTTGAATACTAAATACCAGAATGTTACAAGTTGAATAACTGTATGGGATTCGCTTGTTTCCTGCAGAGTGACAGGTCTGGACGCAGCGATGACGACCTGAAGCGAGAACACATGGAAAAACTAGTTCGAGAGGAACTGGAACGATGGGACAGCGAAGCCTCCATGAACCGTGGCGCTAGTCCTTCCGGGTCACGTGCCAACACTGCTAGGTCCACCCGTGGAATGCCTAGTGCCCAAGGAACACGATCTCCGTCCAGAAACTCTCAGACTAGCAGTTCTGGATCGGTGAGACCGGTAAGATGACTTGATCAGTGGAGTATGGTGGCCGAGAACTGTCATAAGGATTTTTACTTTATTTCTCTCATGTTTGCTTTTATTTAATTCAAATAAAGAAAAAACAAATGCGAATCAATTGCAAAAAAAATCAATTAATTAACAAATTAGAAATATTCTACCAAAAAAGAAATTTGAATTGAAACTGAAACAAAATCATTGAAAAAATTTGGATTTAAACTGAAAAGAATTGAATCTAATTAAAAAGAATTGAATCAAACTGAAAAAAATTATACTGGCCTAAAACTGTCATAGCCCACGTTGCTATGGAGTCAGCGGCGCGCACTCTGTGTTGTTAGGAGATTCAAGCATAGCAGATAGAAGGCGTTCATACGTTGAGTTCAGTAACGAAGTGGAAAAGCTGAGAACAGCTAGTAATAAAAGAAAAATGAAGAAGTCAATACACTTGAAAGGCAAGAGCTGGTAGATCAACAATTAAACGCAAAAGTCTCGAGAAGTGCGCAAAAAATACAAGCGCGTCGGCCCACGTGAGTTTGTGACTTACGACGAGGAGGAGCTCACTATCAATGTGATCAAGAGGGCGTGCGAACGTTATTTTTTGTCCTCCATTGAACGCAATGACTTTACTTGCGACGTATTGGGTGGCTTACAGGGTCTTTTTACTATGCGGTGAGGCAAATTCGAAATTCCATTATGTCCGGTTCACATTCTCAGTTGCTTCGTTTTGTTCTGGAACTCTTCGTACGAACGCTTTCTGTCTGCCATGATTGAATCTGAAGTTCCCAACAACTTAGTGTGCGAGCTGCATAGCACCGTGGGCTATGACAATTTTAGGCCAGTATAGTTTCTTTTTCCAGTTTGATTCAATTTTTTTCAGTTTGATTTGATTTTTCTCAGTTTGATTCAATTTTTTTCAGTTTGATTTAATTTTTTTTTCAGTGACCAATTTGTGTTCCGAAAAAACACTTCAAACCGAACACTTCAAAGCTCTAACACAAATTGGTCACACCTCCGCTATTACAGACCATGTCATTTCTACCGGTCACAACATCAAATGGGACCATTTCGAGATCCTCGCTTCTGGAAAGTCAGATTT
>JAOBRB020179913.1:0-12520 GCA_027575285.2 Zoanthus pulchellus
GCTGACGGTCACGGAGTATTTGAAAAACATTGACCGGCTGCCGGTCATGGAGACACTTCGAATAAAAAAAGAAAGTTGTTTTTTCAGCCAAAATTACTTTTGCAACTTAAATTTATTGATTTATATTGGTTATTTCCAATAAAAAATTCAGTACGAGTTTAAACCTTCGCATAGCATATTCATACCTTCTTCTCTCCAATTTTTATTATACTTACTTGCCAGAAAATAACGGGTGAAATATCTCTCAATAACCGTTTTTCGCGGCTCTGTCTCTGAAGCCGCCATTTTACCTAAGCATCCCAGGCCTAAAGTTAGTGTGGCCTATATGGTAGACTGGAACGAGTAAGAAATTAAAGATGGAGAATCGTTTGGTTGGTAGAAATCGCTCATCAAACATATTGGAAAAACCATTAAGTAAAGGCAGAAATGAGGTGATTTTATTGGAATGGTGTGACAGAACGACTAACAATTTTTAAATAACTATTTAGAATACCTAGCCTTTGTCGTTAAGATAGCTCTGTACGATTGTTTTACATCAAGAAAACGACGAAACAGTTGCGGGGTTTTGATGTGCAACAGAAGTTTATGACTTTTACTTTCCTTTCGTAAAAACAGATCAATATTAGTACATTCGGCTTGCTGTTTTCGGAGATGGTACAATATTGTCAAAACCGGGTCCACACTGTTCCCGAACTACAGACAAAGTAAGTCAGGCATATTAATTATAAATTATACTTTGATGCTCAATTTAGAAAAATTTAAAAATGATTAAATTTCAACTCAAATGCTTTCTGACTTAATGTTAGGTTGTCAGAGCTGGGCCATCATATTGGTTCAAGGATTCTTGATGTGTTGGTTGTAAGGGAGAAAGGGCTGCGGCGAGAAATAAGAGTGCTTAACATTTTATTGTTTATCAAATCTATTCTGTGGAAGGTTAGTTCATGATATCCCTTTAACAAATAGATTCGATGTTGCCATGCGTCTGTTCAGTAATAGATCACAGATGACGTCAAAATGTGGTAAGAACAAAAAAGTGGCACACGAGGCGATAGAGCTCTGAGTGTGTCACTGATGTTCTTACCACATTTTGACGTCTTCTGTGATCTATTACTGAACAGACGCACGGCAACATTGAATTTATTTGTTTTATATAATAAAGAAACAAAAATTAATAAAATCGTTTTTTTTTCGAAAGAAGATACAAAGCAGGGCCGTGATGGGTTTTTGCGAGTGCCAAAAAAGTGAATTGATGTCATTTGTTATCTATACAAAATGGAGCAAACTGATTGGTTTATGAGTGCAGCAACGAATTGTGATTGGCTATGGAAATTTTCCGCCATTTTGAAAGTTTTTTTTCCTTCCGCTGATGACGTGACGTCAATCGTGCATCTGTCCTCAAATAGATCATAGGCAAAAACCAATCAAAATCTGTGAATATCTTGGGTTATTAAACAGTATTAGAAAACAGATAGGTTGTGTATTAAACTGTGCAACAACATGATGGGTATTTCAGAACTCGAGAATTAAGCGAGTTCTTTTGTAGCTACAGCTGATATTAGTAGTAGCAACTTTGTCATGGTTCTGTATAGGAAAATGAGGGTACAGTACATAACTAATACCACCAGGTACCCAAGTAAAAATGCATCAGGCTATAGGAGTCACACAGGGTACCCAAGATGGTGGTTGTTTTGAAAATGAAAGCAGACTATTGAAAAAAAATTTGCTCACAGTATATCACTTGACAAAGCTGTGAAATTTTTTGTTGTAGCTACTGTACATGTAGTCTGTGACTACCCCTTTAACATTTTTTGTGTGTTCTCAACTGCCCAAACTGTTTTAGTACAACACAAACAACAGGATTTGCTTTATTTATTGATTCCAAGTAACCCAAAATAATAGTGAAACAACTGACAACAACAATCTTATTTCAGTTTCAGCAAATATATTTTGTCTTTTGAAACCAAAATGTATACAGACTAAGTTATATATCAATGAATTTATTTACCTTTTTATCTAAACAGTCTCTTTTTGGAAAGGAGGCAGATAAACTGGAACAAGCTAATGATGATGATAAGACGTGTATCCTTTGTCTACATTGTCCTACTCTGAAGAAACAAAAATATTCAGTAGGATAAATTTTTTAGTTTATTTTCTCATAAAATGATTTAAATACTGTACTCTATTTAGTCAGAGATTGTCACTGATAAAACTGATTTACTTAATTAAGTTTATTGTATTGGTACTGTAATTGAATACAGATCTCAGTCCTGTTTTAATTTTCCCAGTAAGGCACAGATTTTATTTTAAAAAACAACAATAGGAAAAAAATGTTATACTCCTCTTGCACTTTCTATACTTATTTGATGTAATTTAGAAATATCAGAACAGAGGCTGTATGAAATTCATCAGCAGGATACCTAAACTGTGTACAAGTTACAGTATAACATGCAATTTTCCAATTGCACAACACCAGTCTCTCAAGCAGTATGTCTTACAATAAATGTTTTTTATATTAATATTCCTACAGGAAGTATTTCTTACAAAAGTCATTGTATCCTTCAAACCAACACTCTTGCTTTCCTTTTCCACGTGCATTTTCCATGTCTTCCTCAGTTGTCCAACTCTAATGTTTTTCTCAAAATATGTCCATCATCCCTCCTTAAAACATGCTGCTATCATCTCACTCCATTTTCTTTTGCCATCTGAACCACCCTTTCTCCATTAGGTCCCCTGTCTTTTTTCCCATTAGTTTTACACCACACATGGCTTTCACCATTGCTCTCTTGGTCCTTCTCAAAATTTCCATCTCATTTTCCATCAAACACCATGTCTCACTCCCATAATATAACATCACTGATCTTACACAAGTCTGATAAATCTTTCCTTTCATCTTAAGTGAGAACCTTTTTGAGTTTAGCAACTGTCCACATCCATTAAACTTCACCAACCTAATGCTAGCTTCTTCTATCACAGCTGCCTTACAACCACAACTCCTCCATCTTCCCACTAATCCATTAGCTTGTTTCAAGGCATCTTCCACACACAAAATCTCTCCCAAACCTTGAGGTCACTCTCTTTACCTTAGCACATCTACTACCATGCTTCCATTTACCACATTTCATACACAACACTGAATATGACATTACTTGCTTCCCACAAATGCCACATGGATCTATCTTACTTCACCTTCTGTACCACTCACTAACACTTTTGTCTTTCCTAGGTTTGCCTTCATCCCCTTCCTCTTGAATGCCTCCTTCCATTTCCAAAACTTCTCCTTCAGTCCATCCATTGTTTTGCTCATCAAAACTAAGTCATCAGGGTATAACATCTTCCTCATTGAATCACTTTTCACACTCTTTGTAACCAAATCAACCACAATGGCAAAAACCATTTGCAACAAAGTGGATCCCTGGTGCACACCAATTTTCATCTTAAACTCCTCAAACAGCTCTTGCCCAACTCTAACTCTTGTTTTCACACCTTATACAGACTCGTTATTTTCACCATTACCTCTGGTACACCTCTCGTCCTCATTCCCCTCTCAAATACCTTCTTTGTCAGAAGCCTTTTCCAGGTCAACAAACACATGTATAACTTTTCTTCTCTCTCTAAGTACTCCTGTTGTAACCTTCTCAAAATAAACACTGCATCTACTGCAGTTCCTTTCTCTGGCACAAAACTAAATTGCATCTCATTCACTTTCTCTACACACCATGTCTCGTTTCTAGCACCTTTTCTACAATTTCCATTGCGTGCAACTTCACTCCCCTATACACCTCTCAACTCATTGCATCCTCTCTCCCCTTAAAAATAGGTACCATAACACTCAGCACCCACTCAATCAGCATTCCATTTCCATCCAACACACCTTGACACAGCTTCACCATCACACCAATCTCATTCTCCCCAATTTTCACTATTATTTCAACACTTACTTTAGAGGTTCTAGCAGCCGTTCTCATTTTCATTTCCTTATTGTTCTCACCACTTCTTGACTATTCCTCTCAACTGGCCCTTCCACCAATTCTGCTTTCACATCCTTATCCCAACCATTCTCTTTAATATTCATAATTCTTTCCATGTACTCTTGCCAGACTTTCCTTTGTCTTTCTCATTAAAATTCAGCTTACCACTCACCTCTTCCTCAAGTGCCATAACTACTGTCATTACCCTATCGCTTTTCCTTCTCAATATTAACAATAATAATAATAACTTAGAATTTATATACTAGCACCCTTTTTATATGGATATGATCAAAGGTACTTTACAATGATCAGTACAAGGTTTGACAGTTGAGGGTCTTAGATAGTCATCTCGAGCGGCTCACAGATAATATCATCAAGAAATGCCCTCAGAAGAACAGACAGACCACAACACTGGGATCACTCCCCTACTCTTTTCGACAAGTGCGTGGGTTCTTTTAAGTCCCTCGACAGAGTGATCGAGAGACTGGACCTACGGTTTAATGTCCTTATCCGAGAATATGCGAAAGTCTATCCATTTGCAGATGTCAGAGCAAAGGCAGCACTTTCTACTCAATTATTTTAAGACCCTGAATGGTGGTCCGGCAGGTTGGCACCTTATCAACTAGGCTAACCACCTTTATAACCTTCTCACACAGCTCCTCCTTCACTAAAACTCCCACAACTCCCATACCACCACTATTTCCTGACCACATAATTTATAATTTATCTTTTGTCTTTCACACCCATAAAACCATGCTCCTTGTCCTCTTCACGTCACTTCATGCAGACAACACACATCTACCCTCTTCTTTCTTAGTTCCTCATACACCTCTGTACCTCTCCCTCTCATACTCCCTACATTCCAAGTCCCTAACCTCACCCCAAGCTGCTCATCAGGCATTCCATCATGTGAGCAGTGCTTGCACAGCCCAGGGTGAGGGGAACCTTTCTGTTTGTGGTAAGCAAGTGTGGCCATTACGAGGGTTTTATTGGAGCATATTTCTTATAGCCACATGCCCTTGCTGCTGGCAACCACAATTATCGGCTGTGTCTAGCCTTTGTCTGACCAAAGACAACCTGCAAGGCAACAGATGGAGCTATTTACCCGTAGATGGGTCCCTGACAGGTGCTAACACTCTGAGTAATTGTGGACCTAAGAGCAAAGGTAATTAAGGGTTAACTCCATTTTCCCCATAATGCCAAATCTCCAGATCTCAAACCTTATCACTGGTTGCAGTTTAAAGTCATACCCACTAATTATATAAATTTATATCTGAAAACTTAAAAGTGTGTTGCATTTGCAAAATCAATAATAATAAAATCAATAATAGGATATTCAACTATTCAGTTAACATGCTACTTGTGACTTCCTCTTTAACACAACTTTAGATTATATTATAGAGAAGGAACCACTTGTGAACCGGTATATTTCAGTACCAAAAGACAAAGGTAAAACTAAACTTTTCTTTTATTTAAGTAATTAGGTTTACGTTCATTACAATTTTCATTGTTTCTTATAGTCCCCTTCATGCATTACTGATTTACCAGCTTTTTTAATTATTTATGATTTTATATGATTTGTACCACAGCTAAATGGTATGTTGTGAAGATACCATCTTCACAGTAATTATGAATGCAATTTAACAATTGCAAAAGAGAAATCTGAAACAAGATTCAAATTTGTGACCTCTGCAGTACTGGTGCAGTGTTCTTGCCATCTTAGCTATAAAACCACATCATGGGAAACGAGTATGAATGGGAATCGTACAACATTCTGAGAGGAACGAAGAAAGATGAATATGGATGTATGTTATTAGCAAGTGGCATGGAGAGGACAAGAAGTAAGGTTTATGGTAGAAGATTTAAGTTGTGGTGGCTTGGGAATAGAGATGGTATGGGAGATGTGAGTTGATGCAGTTGGACTTGTAAAGTAGGTTGTAGAGATGGAAAGAATGAGTAAGTAATAGATGTAGTGATGACTACTGAGGAAATAGCAGTGAGAATTATTTTTTGTGTATGGTCTGCAAAGTGGAAGAATAATTGCAGATAAAGAGTGTTTTTATGATGATAAATTTTGAGGATCTTCACAGCTAGTATTGGTAAGCTACTGTAGCAATAGAAACAGGTGATCTAATGGACATGTTGATAAATATATTAAGGCTTACGAGGGTGTTGAAAGAGGAAATAGAAATGAGATTAGAAATGTTAAAGGTAAGATTTTGTTAGAATTTTTTTATAAAAATGTATTGTGTGTGGCAAACACATGATTCAGAAAAGGAGAGAAGGGAAAAGTGATGTACAGCTCAGGGAAACATGGCCATAGCTAGGGGCTTTTAAATATTTAGAAAGCACTTGTAATCTAACAAAAAAACACCGCCTTTCCTTGATATGCTTCCATGCACAAAGGTACTATATACAGTACTATATGATTTTATATGGAAAAAAGTATTATACCATTTAATTCCTATCAAGTTTTATCTCTTGGTTTTTAGTTTCTAGTTATTGATTTTTCAACTTTATGTCAAAATGCTACTGAAAAAATTTGGCCGGGTTTTTTTGTACAATTTTTTGCTTGAGTGATTTTTTCCTAAAGATTGTTGTGATATGTCCCATCTGAGAGTGTCAAGTCAAAGTGCGGTTTGCCCTTTTTACTCTTACCTTCCCCTCTTTCCCCCAGTCCCCTTTAAAATGTGCAAACTTTTTTACCTCAGCAATGAAAAACCTTTTTGGTGCCAATTGGTAAATTCAATAATGATACCTTGCGCGAGCTAGGTGACAGTTTTAAACAAACCTTTAAGGAATAGTGTCTCATCCAGACAGAATCTGACTTACTACTACTAACAGAAGTAATTAACTAAATTGAGGAATGGTATTTACTGCATGAAGGACAATTTTCTTTTCACAGGAAGTTTAAACTGCTCATCATTTGTTGCTGGTATTGTAGAAGCTGTTCTTCATGGGTGTAACTTTGTAAGTTTAATACAAACTTCATTACTATCAATACAGTTTAAGAATCTTTCTAAAGATGGGGTGATTATCTTGTTTGATAGAGGGTACTGACATCAACAGAATGTCAAACTGTAACATGTCCCTCCGTCAAGTAAAATTGCGAAAATGCTTTTTCACTGTTGCATATCATAGATCTACAATCCTTTTTGAGTTAACATTTGTATACAAACAGTAAAATAATACTAATGCTGCAGGGCGTTTCATTGTATACAAGAATCCCAAACTTTAAACTTGTCGAAAAGGCACAAAATGTAGACATTTGCCACTTGATGGATGCTCTGATAAATGACAGCTTTAACTTGACTTACAACTCAAAAACATATTTTGACTCAAAAAACATAATTTGATGTCATTCAGGGTTGAAGCATTTAAAGCATTTTAAACCTGGTGTTAAACGCAATGGTTTAAAGGAATTGCATAACGGTTGTGGAGATATTGACAGATTGATTGAACTCATGTGATTGATTTTGACGAGTGAACGAAGGTTGCATGGTAAATTATGTTAATAAATTTTAAATCATTCAAAGACTAAGTACAGTATAACAGTATTCAAGAATAATTTTTGAAGTCCTTAGATTATAACTCTTACATTTACCATTACTACAAACTAATATTTGAAAACATTTTTCTCTCGTCAAACCACAGCCTGCAAAGGTGACAGCCCACTGGCATAAAGGGACGACACTGATGATCAAATTTGAAGAATCCGTTATCATGAGAGACAAGTCACTGGATAGTAGATAGACATTCACTAATTCAATTTTTATATATAATTAATACTGATGTGGTCACAGAAAACTGTACCATATATAAATGTGCTGTTGAAAGAGTAGAGTTACAAATGCTGAGGCCAGTTACGTCTAAATTACCGAGAGAAAGATACCAAAATTTGATGAAGTTTGTTTCCGCAACCAGTCTAACAGATACTCTGTTCTGCAAGTCAGTAGTAAGACCTATTGTTAGTGGTCCAATTATTGATTACTATATAGCAAACATTCCTTCAAACTTTTTGGATGACTGAGTAACGGGAAAAGTGAAGTAATTATTGTCTAAGAACTTTTAAGAGATAACTAAGAGTACAATGGAAAAAACAATAGAAAAACAACGGTGTGTTTCGTTTACTTGTTTCCCGAGTGCAAATTCTTTTGTTCATGAACATTTTATTATAAATTACATCATAATTAGTTTTAGTTGGTAGAGCAGATTAAAGATCTAAGGTGGATTGATATTTCTGTTTTCTTGAAATTCTCTAAAAGTTATTCCATTTATTTGTAAATATTTCTTGTCAACTCATTCGTATTCGTAATACAAGTTATGGACTCAATCACGATGGCCATGCTTTAAGGGAAAGGCTTCGAACCCAAACATTTTGTCTTTGAAGAGGCGACCTTTATGTCCAACGGGGTACTGATTGAAGAACATTCTGTAGATGATTTAAAAAAAAGGTTTTCAGACATGACACAGATTGTAAACTTTACTGTTAAAATATTTTTGTGACAAAATTGTTACACACTAAGTCATAGTTACTGGACAAGTACACGGCCCATTTTAGACACCACGATTTTAGTACAACAATACTTTGAATCCTGCCTAGTCAATGTTTGGACCTTAAGCAAAACATTTTTATACAACAAAGACTGGGAACAAGAATGGTGGGACCCCCGAAGCATAAAACTTTAACTTACTTTATTCTAATGCGAGATTGAACCTTTCCTAGCCACTTTGACGTATCTTAGAGAAAAACACATCATCTGAATTGTTCTTTTATCTGACTTTTAACGCTGTTTGCCCACTATGGTGGGTTTGTGTATCTAATGGGCGCATGCGTGAAGATTGCTGTACCTAGTAGCTGTTTAAGGGAGGTTTCACTTCTCGGCCAATTGTTTATAATTTGGACAATCTATGTACAACCAAAGGATTGGTTTTATTTACTAAATATCAACAACTTACCACCTTCCATCCTCCGCTTCCACTAAGTTGAAATTAAACCAATAGTTCAAGCATTATAAATTATTTAACTTGTAAAATAGTAATTTCGAAGTACATTAACTTAGTACAGGGTAATATAATAATCATATACATGAAAAATTACTTGATTCTGACTGGCCAAGAGCAGTGCAATTAATTTGTAATTCTGTGCAAAAATTTGTAATTTCTTGCAAGTACAATCTCAAACATCTAAATCTGATTGGATAGTATACTGTAAAACTAGTAAGCTAATCAAAATGCAGAAGTTTCTATGGCAACAAGGAAGAGATTTTCAAAGGTAATCTTGAAAACAAACAAAATGGCGTTTTCAATAATTTTTTAAACAATAGCTATAATAAAAATAAACGCAAAAAATGAAAATACCTGCAAGACTAACTTGAGGTTTTGCAAGAAAAAATGTTTTTAAAATGAACTCCTCCGATAACACTTGAACTTGTTTGTCTTTTCGTGGCTACAGAGACATTTCTAACAGATGATTCTCACAAATTTTATAATTAAAACGAAGTTTAAGCGGTTTTCATTGTCAACTGCAGTTTATCGTAATTTGTCAGGTTGTCACTGTCACGTTTTTCTTTTTCTCCGGCACTTTTTTATGTATATGATTAGCTAACAAGTAATCCAACCTTTTACTCGTTCAATGTAGAATTAATTTGCACTTCTTTGTTTAACAAAGCTCAAATTTTGAATTCGTCAACGTTTGACTACATATCCCAATTAAATGTAAAGTTCTTAGCTAAATTATGAAAACAATCTATCACACGGAATTACATAAACTAATTGCTATTCTGAGCCGGTGATACCATATTATATTGCCTGCTAGTTAGGAGAAAAGATATTCTGTATTGGTGGAGTGGCGCAGCATTATATCGCGTTTCTCTATCTGACCAAAATGTTAATTGTATGACGATAACTATATAATTTCTTAGAGGATAATCTATATGAAACGTTTACGTGTTCGAAAATCGATTCTTTATTCTCCGTATATATAAAAGTAGCCTGATTTTCCACCATTAGACTCATGTAGCCGCTGCCTACCTACCTATTATTAACAAAAAGCTTAGAGGGTGATTACATGAGACCGGGATGAAGTCAGACCTGGACGAGTTCAGATCGGCCCGCATACAAATCCTTTTATCTGATTACATGAGACCGGTACAAAAACTCAACCCAGACCGGGACGACTCGTTTCGGTAGATAGACCGAAACGAAAATCTCAGACCGGGTCAACTTTGAACCGGGACGACATGTAGTCACAGAAATTTTCATACCGGTCTGAGTTTTTGTGCCAAAAAAGCACTGCGTAAGCGGTCTGGCATGCGCAAAAGCTTGCAGTGCTCTCAATGCTAAACGTACTTTGTAGATGAAAGACTTTCAGTGGCCTACGCATTTCATGTCGATCTCACTGTAATAATGCGCCCGGTCTCATGCATGTAATCACCCTCTAAAGCTAAAGCCTCACGCTCCAGGTGGGCCATAGAATCTGCGCTGAACTTCACTATGTGCTGTCCTCGGCTTATGAAAGTACTTGACTCCCCCCAGGACTGGTCAATCGGCTAAGGCATGTACTCACTTATCTACCCCAGAGGGATAGAGAAAGCTAAGTTAGCTTAGGCGGAAAAAGAAGATTATTCAAATATTCGAATAGCAGAGCTATCTTTGTTTCAAAGCCATTTCAAAATTAAGAGTACCTGACGAGATTCTGGATTTACACGATTTACTTGGAATCATCCACGACATAGCAAACGCTTTCACCGTGATTTCTTCAAAGTCTCTTGGGCTTCTAAAATCGTCTCTAGGCTCATTATTGTAGTGTCCGCACAAGCCACCCACAATGCTGTAATACCTTTACAATATAAAACAGAAGTCATTTATAATACCCGCACTGGCCACAACCATACTGTAATACCTATACATGATGGATCGTTAAATCGTTCAATATACATTTTTGTAGGATGATGTAGGAAAATCTATTAATGAATAAAATTGAAATTTATACTTGAAGTCGACATTCAGCTCTTTGATTTCGCCACCACAGACCAACAATAGTGCGTGCTTACTCTTTCCCAAGACACGCAAAAGACAATAGACGTATATAGCAATCATGTTGGTTACGAAACAAAAGAAATCATTCTTTTGTTAAGAATACACTTTCGAACATGGCTGCAATGATGTTAGATGAAAACGCTTGATAGCGCTTATATTCTAGATTAAGAAATTTTAAAAGATATATGTTTCCATTGAATTGAAGTTGGATTGAAAGATAGTAATGCTGCTAGATGCACTTTTTATACAAGTACTGAGAAGATTTAGAAAAGCGTTCAATCAACAGTGTTATAAATAATGTCCATCTATCATACCAAGAGGATAAAGTCACAACGACGCCATCGGTATTAACAATGACCTCAACTCCGAGTTGGCTTTGTAACTTGGTGACATTGTTTCGTTTTACTAGTGACCAGTATCCCGGATGCTCTTGTCTCATTTCATCAGTTCCAGGAATGTGCTGTAAAATCAATGAAGTGAAACAAACTAACCAAATAAATTGGAAAACATTCAAGCAATGAGGAGAAATGAATACTTTATGGCCGCTTGGTGTAGCTTGTAAAATTAAATGAAAATGCTTGTGTTCTTGACAATTCATTGCCCGAGCATGCGCATGGGCGATAGGAAACGCGAGATTCGAATTTGTGAAAAAAAGTTATCCTTCCTCCTGCCTCTTCTCAATTTCGTTTTCAATTAGTAACGTTTTATTAAAGAACAATTTCTTGTGTAAAAAGTACGTACTTAGCCAAGTCTATCGGTCAAAACAAATAAAATGGCGGGAGAAAACGATCTTTGGGTTTTTACACAACTTAGGAAAAATTTGTGGTAGATTCAGGATAAAGTGGAATAAGGAAGTATACTATGTAGATGATAAGTTTATTTCTTAAATTCGAATCTCGCGTTTCCTATCGCCCATGCCCGAGCCATGCAGTTTTTCTATAGCGGAAAGTGAATTTCCAGGACAAAGAACAATAATTAAGATAAATTGTTGGCTTAAAGCTTAACTTTTTGTTAACAATAAAAGATTTCTTTAATGCACCTTTTGGAGGTATATTATATGTTTGTTAACTATGTTCAAAAATGTCATATCGAGGTTTACAATTTTTTCTCCTTATACCGAGGACTTTAGTCTAGGACTAAACTACGTAGGTTCTTTGGGAAACAGATATTTTTCAAAATTATTTGAGTCCTCGGGTTGGAACTAAAATGAAAACAAAAACGTTTACATAAAAGAGAACCGTGTCACACCATGTGCTACAATAATTTTGAAAGGCAAGAGATAAATAAACAAAAACAAAAAGTATATATGTTTTGGTCAAAGAATGTTACCACTAGGCTCTACGTGCGAAGAGGCATCCATGAACAAGAAGTAACTCAATCAGGGGGGGGGGGGTCGCAGCAGAGTCTGGACCCGAGTCACTATGCTCACTGCTAAGCTGGCGAGCTGTCAATCAACTCATGCCTGCTCATTAAAAATTCAAGAATACAATATGGCGAGAAGATCTTTCATA
>JAOBRB020180024.1:0-22305 GCA_027575285.2 Zoanthus pulchellus
TTGTGATACAAGCATAAAACTTAACATAAATAAACTTCAGACTAATCACCGTGAATCCAAACATTGGTAGCCCGAGTAAACGCGTGTGTACACGTCTAGTACTTAATTATAATTAAACAGTTTTTTGCAGTTCTTGATACATTTTTTGAGTTTCGAAGCGTGTAAATAAGACAGTTCTGATACAGCTGTCGTTTTTGACCGAGCATTAATTGCATATGAAGTGCTGGTGTCTAATGACGTTGGAGAAGCTTCCTGTGCAGCTTCCGGTTCAATACTAACACTGTTAACACAAAATTTTCTTCGTTTACGGTTTAAAGCACTGCAAGAACTAGATAGAGAAGTTCAGTTTTAAACACTTTGTCACGTTTTTTTTTGTAAAACACTAATGACAGCGAAGGACGACTGCCTACTGCTACGTCACAGGTACCAGTCCCCCGCACTCGTTCAAAATTTGAGTTCCTAACTTTTTTTGATTTTAAAAAAAGCTTACTTAAGTTCGGAATTTTTCCTCGGTTGTTCATAGAACGCAATATTTTCATATTAAGATTAAAAAAGTTATATAGGGACTTTGATAATAGCGAGCGAACTTTATTAAGTACAGTAAGCTTGCCAGTGAATAAGATCAGTGTTAACTGGGTACTATTTGTGAGGCTCAGTGCTGTTTTAAAAAAAATGAGTACTTAAAACATTTCATGAAGTTCAAAAAAGGGAAAGAGTAGAAAGACAATGAATGTGAAATTAAAGTGTGTGTTTTAATTGAAATATTAGAGCTTTAATAGTTTTTTGAACGAGCTTTGCGGGATTAAAACGACAACTGCCAAGTTAAGTAGACAACGGTTCGCTACCAAACATCGCGTAAATGAACTTGTAAATCATTCCCTGTGTATTAAAAGTTGGCTCATCCTCGGTGTAAGAACCTGTGAAGTTTTTTCTTTGTTTTATCATTATTACGGTCGTTCTATCTATTGTTTTGACTTCATTGTTTTCTTTGTTATACGTCACTCGTGAACTTCACAGGTTCTTACACAGAGGTAAACCCTAAAAGTTAAGTAATTAGTAAAGAATGTATTAAGTCAGCTATTCTACATAAAAAGTATAGATTTATAAAGTGGGACGAAACAACTTATACGTGGGGCGAAACGACTTATGCATGGTGCGAAACGACCTGAGATTTGGGGCTAAACAACCTAAGAAATGGTTAAATCAAAGCAGAATTACTTTCCATTGACATTGTTCTGTGTAGAGTTTTTAAGAAATCTTTGTTCTCTGTTTTTCATTGATCATGAAATAATTTGGATACATGTTATATTGAGTCAGTTCTAAAGAATACGGGTAATTTTAGGTTTTAAAAACGTGGCGGAGAAAAGCTTAATGATACTTTTTTTGTTTTTACAGATGGCTGAAGCAACGGAAATGTCAGTAAAAGCAGGAGAAAAATCTTTCAGAAAAAATCTGAAAACATTTGCTCTTCAAAATTTTGCGATGGTATTTGGTTTTACCGTAATGTTTATACTAGCCATTTATTGCGATAATATTTCTGTTTGAGTTGATATATTGAATATTTAACAACATTCTAAGAGTTTTAGTAACTCAGTCTTCAAATGTTATAACTTTGAAATTGCTTTAAATGGCGCTGCTGTTTAAACATCAAAGTTGTGTATTTTTAAAGAATCGGGAAATACTGCATGTTACTATTAATTGCTTTTTTTTAGAAGTTGTAATAATAATAATGAAGCATTTGTATAGCGCTTATCCTTAGAGTTCTAATCGCGTCGTAGTGTATATTGTCAATTTTTCTTTTCATTTTTGGTTGATTGACACCTTCCACTGAAGTCATTGCATTTTGACCAACTTTTCTGCTTGCAACAATAAATATGACGACGTTTGAGTCATAACTGAACACATGCATGTAGAATGTTTGATTTGATTTCATATCTTGTATTTGCGATAAAACTCACATATTTTTAAGCACTTTTTTCTATCTTCTTCTTGCACAAAGTTATACACACCTTGATTTACAATCCTGTCGATCTTTGAAAAACACAAAGAAGTCTAAGAATAAGCCCGATCTCAATAAACAAGTCCATCACGTTGACACTTTTTTAGCTTTGTAATTTCCGCTGCATCATTTGTGATGCATGATGTCATTACTCAATTGTAATTCATTAATAAAGCTTTTAAAACGTTTTTTAACTTTTTGTCCAAATGTACAAAAGAAGGTAAAGGGTAAGACAGTGGGGCCGCCATTATAGATCTTATTTTTAAGGTTATGCCCCTGAAGATATAATACCAAATACGGGAAAGTATTAGAAAATTCCATTCCAGGTGATAATAATAATGACTTTATTTAAACTGCATAAAACAAATGGATCAGCTTCAACCAAAGAGACAATCTGGTTTAAACCCATGTGCAGCATAATACTTGTATAAGCTATATAATAGAAAAACACTAAAATATAATTTAAAATATGACATGATAAGAGGTCAAAGTTAGGTCAGGGTATTGGTCGATAATATTTTTTAAATGTTTTTAATACTAGCTATGATTGTATCTTTTTCTGTTCTGTCACGTTCAAACTAATTCAGTTATCATTTGAACATTGCTGAGTGGAACACGGCTATTTGTAAACCACTAGCTTGTTATATAAAGGCTTTTGCCTGTTGAAACACCACTCCTCCACGTATGTTCCTCTAAAAATTCCACGAGGTGAGCTGGGTAGCAGGACTAAAAGATTACCCTAGAGCTAAGATCTTCATAAAGTAATTCATTATCTTACTCTTCATCCTCTCTTGGTTATCATCAAATATGGATAACCCTAGGAATAAGATCTATATGGAGGATTCACTCTCTTACCCTTCATACTCTCTTGGTAATCATCAGATATGGATAACCCTAGGAATAAAATCTATATGGATGATTCACTCTCTTACTCTTCATCCTCTCTTGTTTATCATCAGATATGGGTAACCATATGAATAAGATCTACATGGAGGATTTACTCTCTTACCCTTCATCCTCTCTCTTGATAATCATTAGATATGGATAAACCTAGGAATAAGATCTACATGGAGGATTCACTCTCTTACTCTTCATCCTCTCTTGTTTATCATCAGATATGGATAAACCTTGGAATAAGATCTATATGGAGGATTTACTCTCTTACTCTTCATCCTCTCTTGTTTATCATCAGATATGGATAAACCTAGGAATAAGATCTACATGGAGGATTCACTCTCTTACTCTTCATCCTCTCTTGTTTATCATCAGATATGGATAAACCTTGGAATAAGATCTATATGGAGGATTTACTCTCTTACTCTTCATCCTCTCTTGTTTATCATCAGATATGGATAAACCTAGGAATAAGATCTACATGGAGGATTCACTCTCTTACTCTTCAACCTCTTTCTTGGTAATCATCAGATATGGATAAACCTAGGAATAAGATTTATATGGAGGATTCGCTCTCTTACCCTTTATCCTCTCTTGGTAATCATCAGATATGGATAAACCTTCATCCCTTTTTAGCATGCAGAAATAATGAATTTCTGCTTGCTCGTGTCTTCTATTATACATTCTAGGGCCATAAGAAGTGATTAAGGGGTAAAATGAAGATGTAGTTAAGAAATAAAATACTAGTTTCCATTCAAACCAAGTTTATGTTTGAGCGACCTGTGTACAAAACTTACAGCCTTTTGCGAGAGCAATATATATTTTGGGGCCGAAATGTCAGCTTATTTCACTACTTACGTAGACGTTTCATTAAATTAGTTGTTGTATGTGTTTTTTTTACTTACTACCTATTATTAGGGCGGACGTGGTTGGCACAGTTGGTAAGATCTCTGCTTTCCAGCCGCAAGATCCTCGGTTCGATCCTGGCAGTTTGCCTTGATTCGAATATTTGTGTGATCTTCTTTTCCGCCTAAACCAACTCAGCGTTCCATCCTTCCGGGGTAGGTAAATGAGTACCAGCGTCTACTGGGAGGTACCCTGCGATGGATTAGTGTCCCGTCCAGGGGGAGTCAAAGACTCTTATCCGCTTAACACTACAGAAACCGGAGATAAGAGCCGGCTCCATGGATCACTAGGCTCGTATGAGGATTTAGCTAGCTTTTAGTACATTTTAATTTTTGCATAATTTCTTCCAATCCATTCCCGTCTCTTCTCATTCCGTCTTTTCTGGTCTCTTCCCGTTTCGTCACTACTTGAAGCCCAGTTCGATGCTAATGTAAATAAGTACGGATTAATCTGATTCATTGTTAGTTTTGTTTTATGGTTGAATGTTAAAACATACCTGGGAGAGAGAGAGCAAGAGGTCACTTCCCCAACAATACACAGAGTTGTTAGTAATGTAAAACTACGTTGGTATTCAGAATTGCTTAACTTCATACTGTACAAAGTGAATACGTAGTCATTTCTGTCTGCGGCAACTGTAATTTCGAAAATGGTCAGCTGTACAGTACAATACATAAATAAATCTTCAGTGGAATCTTCTCGAAAGGAGTTTTTCCGTGCCAATTTACATGATAATACAGTTTCAGAATTTTAGGGTCTCATACAGTCCGCAATGTCAGCTCAAGTATATTTGAAACATAAGTAAATACCCTCATTGAATGAAGTCTATCATCTTCACTCATCAGATTATGAGTAATACATTCTAGACAACAAAAATTCGGTCCAAGCGTTCTTTGGATTCTGAACTCCACACTGTGGATCTGAATTCAAAAGGTTTGATTCTATATTCCACATTACCTTACATAGACTATAGCAAACGAATTGAAAGTGTTCAAAATTGATTCAGCTAAGTTTAGGATTTCGAATGATAACCAGCATTTACATAACAATTCATTTTTTATCTATTCGAGTTATCTCAGCGTTTGCTCCGCAGTAAACACAGGCAATAGTTTAACTTTCATCACTGTATCAATGTGAACCAAACTGGAGATAAATGCTTACAGTTTTTCTACCGATGCGTGACACCATTAAAAATGCTGACACCAAAAACTAGCGAAAGCCGTTATTTTAGGATATGTACGTAGAATTCTTGTGTATATCACCCATCTTCCACGGCTATTGATATTTGTTCTTTGAGGATCGAAAAGAAGAAAATGTTATTATGCTCATAAAAAATTGAGAAGTTGCAAATGCAAAATGGCTAGCCTCTAGTATTTTTTTAGCGTAATCTTGTAAAATTAAGGGTACCACGCAAAAATGCTATTACTTATTAACATGAATATCCATCGAAACCTTTGTAATAGGGTAAAAACGCCAGAATGGTTCGATCAAGAATACTGGGCACTCAACTTTTTTTTATAAAGAACCACATTTCTGTATAAAATCCATCTTTCAAAGACACCTGGCTAGATGCAACACAGGTTCGTTCTGAAATCAAAGAGTCGAGATCCTTATTTGAGCCTATAAATGTTGGTACTGGATTCACGAATTATCTCTTCGTATTCAGGGCTTTGCAGCTTTTTTCCTGGCGGTACTTGAAGTTCGGATCTCATCAGGGAGAGAAAACAAGTGTTCCCCATAGTACCTAGTAGCCAGATCTCTCGGTGGAAGGGAAACCTCTCCCTGCTGTCTCGTCTTCGCAGATTTTACTTTTCTACTGCTTGGTTTCTCATTAGCTTTCTCTTCTGACAGTTTTAATCTGCAGATAAACATAAACATACTAGAAGGTTGCATTTCAAAGTTTTCTTCAATTACTGCTATCAAAACGAAACTATTCTGGCAAAAGTGACTCTGTCGTTCTTTACACATCAGGGGGGGGAGATAATTATTACAAAGAATACAATGAACGTCAAAGTGCAAAACCTACAAAATAGAGCTTTAGATTAGTTGACGCATGGCCGATAGCACACGCTAACGCGTGATTAGAATCTATGAAATGAATTTATATTTACCTCATCTGTTTTTCATTGTTTTGTTTAAAATAAACCTTACTACAGATTACTCCAAAACTGCCGGCCCCATATTTTTCTAAAATGTTTGACCATAAGAGTTGGCTCCAGGTCCCTCTCATTTTCGATATAAGCAACTGACATATTATTTCTTTGACAAAACGTTATAGAAACGTAGAAAATTAGAGGTACATGGAGCCGTACCTATCGGCATTGACTTTGCAGATGAGGTAAGGGTGGCTTTATTTTAAATATTCCAATCTCGTGTTTCTATCGCCCGCCGTTGAAGCACAAGGGAGAGGTGATGTACTGATTTTGTTCCTACATTCTACGATCTGACAAGATAACAAACTACAACGATATACTACCTTTCCTTCTTAATAATGATCTACTCGAATCGACCATGATAAACATCGTCATCATCATCATCATTCTCACCATCATCGTCATCATCATCGTCATCACCATCATCCTCACCATCATCACCATCATCGTCACCATCATCGTCATCATCATCTTCACCATCATCCTCACCATCATCATCACCATCATCATCTTCCTCACCATCATCGTCATCATCATCTTCACCATCCTCAACATCATCGTCGTCGTCATCATCATCATCACCATCATCCTCACCATAATCCTCACCATCATCGTCATCATCGTCATCATCATAATTGATAGCTATGATTCGATTCTTTGCTATAATGTCCGCATAACATCCGCCATAGCTAAGGCGTCACATTTATATAACTAATTATAAATACAATAAATGTTGTATAAAGTATATAATAAAACTAATGTATATCAATAAAATAATGATAATTAAAGATTGATAATAAAAATAACTTCTTCCTTTCTATTTTTTGTTTCTTTTCTACGCTTTTCGTTTTTCTTAGTTATCGTAGGATCATATACCCTGCTGCCCACGGGTGGCCCCTGCTGCGCTCGCGTGTGTTTCATCTTCTCGCTAAGGTTTGTGGAGAATTGAAAATGCGAGTTTTGACAACAATCTAACAACTACAAGAAACCTATTACAGTTAGTTTCATTCAGCTCTCAACGCGTCCCGTCGGAATCCTCGCTGTCTATAATCTCTAAAGATCAAATATAAGTTTCAAGTTATTTCCGATTTAATTAAGCTCACAAACACGGAAGAAATAAACATGCTGGCAATTTGTTATGTAGTTGTATATATAACAACGAACTACGTCGTTATTAATAAACCCAGTGGAATTATAACGTAGCCTGGTGATATGAACTTCCCGGGTAAGGCTGTATTGATGACTCTAGCGAGGAAGCGTTTCACTCTTCAGTTTTCCAAACAAAACAAGGTCGTCAAACATTGGCAACCATTATAATTCCAGCTGGGAAGCCTTTTAACTTAAAACATTTAAAAACTAAATTAAATGATTAATGATTCATTATCGGAACCACTTTTTGTAAATTAAAACTGTTAGCGTGAATGTAATTGCAAAGTAAGATTTCTATTCATAAAGATCAAAATGCAATAAGGAAAAATGTATTCGAAAAAACGGGTATTTTAGTGTGTTTCTCGCTGCATGTTATTCAAGGCGGTAAAAGGAGGGAACAAATACATTTCTTGAAAAATACAAAACCGTTTTACGAGCCAAAAAATCAGCTTTTCTCGTTTCACAAATGATGCAACAGTGGCAAATGTAAAATAACATTTCACGCGTTTTTGAGTTAAATAACACAGTCACATCTCGATTCTCAAAGTAACCCTTTATTACCATAATTATTCAGTAAATTTTTGCCATATCAATTTTGCATCTCTATTCATAGAACCTATAATTTGCTTTTCTTAAAAACAAAAACGTAAATTAATTATACTTAAGCAAATTGAAGAAAACAGGAACATAACTGCTCCCATACAGCGCAGATGTCGATGTTGAGTAGAACGAAAGTCTCAGTTACTGAACAACGTTTTTCCACACGAATTTATTTAAAAGTCGTTTGAATGTAGGCAAAAAATTTTAGTGACATGTGGCAATGGAGATTTTTAAAGACTTAAGGATTTTAAATGGTATTTACTGATCGTGTATACAATACGAACACTAATAGTTCCAATTAACTGGGGATGGTGTATATCTGAATAACAAACAGCTGTTGTATATCAAGTGGAAATTACAAACGTGCGGGATCATTTCCAGAAAGCGTTCTTGAAGAAGGCGAGGCGAGAAACTCCACTAACGCTCGAGGACAAACGAACGAATTTTACCAAAATTAGCAGAAGTGTTTTCAGATTTAACACAAATAACCTGAAACAAAATATACGAAGATCAAACTGTTAAAACAATTCTTAAATGTTCTCTTGAGACCTTGGATCTTTCGAAATGAACAACAATAATACCACAATGGCGGACCGAACAGCAAAAGACGCTGTTCTTGCGATTGTTGAATCAACTATGTTTGGGGCAATAAATATTGCAGCCTTTGTCGGTAACTTGTTTGTTTGCCTTGCGTTTTACAGAAAATCTTCCATTCGAAGCAAAGTTACGAACTATTTTGTAGTTTCACTTGCCGTCACGGACATAGTGGTATCGCTGGTGGTAATGCCGCTAACTGTCGCCTCAACCGTTGCAAACCAGTGGATATTTGGAACAATCGGTTGCAAAATAAGTTTTATTGTTGGTTTCATTTGTGGAGGAACGTCATTACTAACAACTATCCTTCTGGCAATTAATAGATATTTTTGTGTCGTTAGAAGAGAAAGCTACAACGGAATTTTCTCCAAGCGGAATTCTCTCGCCATGACTATCGCTGCGTGGGTCATAGCAGTGTTTGGTACAATCATTATATATTACGTTACGCCAATGAAGTTTCGGGTTTTTGCCATTCAACCATCAATCTGTTTTCGAGTCGCGAGTACAGCTGGGTACGTTCTATCAGTAAAAATTGTCCGCTGTGTCTTCATATCGGTGCCTGGGTTTGTCGTTGCTTCTTGTTATGTGAGAATCTACCAGAGCATAAAGACGCACAACAAGAATCGCAAACTGTTCTCAAAAAATTGTTCTTTGTATAGCGCGGACACGCAAAAAACAACCAAAATTCTAACCGTTGTAGTTGTTGGGTTCTACGTGTCCTGGTCGCCTATACTTCTTAATAACATCTTGACTATATTCCACCTCTATGATAGCACAACAGCTCTGAAATACACTAACTTACACTACACAATTCCACTGTTTGCAAGTAGTGTTGTTAACCCGATCATTTACGCTGCTCTTAGCACGGAATTTAGAAAGGAATTTCGCAAAATATGTCATTGTGCCTATGGAAAATAACTCAAGTTAATTTTGGAATCAAATATTGTTAAACTTGAGACCGCGCTGGATGAGTCAAAAAGGCTTAATTCCTAAGCTAACTAAAAAGGTTTAGGTTGTTCATAAAATCATCTGATTTGGATTTCCTAAGGAAACAAATATATGGAATTTTGGGAAAACAAAAACTCGATTTGAAAAATCTATCCTTGGCTTCAGTAACGTGCATTCTAGCCTCTGTGATATATGATTCTAGACCGGGGTACTGGTAAAACCGCTAATTGTCAACTCGGTGTTGGGGTCCATCTTTCTTAATAAGACTACTTATAAATATGGTATTATTCAAAATACTAAAACAGCTGTCAAAAACATAAAGTTAAATGGCTTTTCTTGCACTTGCACTTATAGAAGAGACATGTCCATTCGAACAAAATTAGATTAGTTCGTAATAATTCAGGTTTCTATGCATGTTTGACGATGACCTATTTAAAATCGCTTTGTTATTTAGTTTCTTATATAACTGCTACATTCTACCAGAAATCGATTTGTTTAAAAATTGTTCAATTGATAGCTAGAAAGTAAAAATATTGAATAATTAACAAAATGGAATAAGTAAATTCAATATTATGATCTTGCTAATGATAGCGGATATCAGCTTGTGGCGTTCTCACAGTTAATAAAAATGATAATTTTGTTCCAATTTAAAATGGAAATTCCGACTATTATAAATGCCTTGAAAGTTACGTGGTAACTAATTATGGCAACTGTTAGATCTTAACGTCGGAACGATGATGTTGATGAAGTGACTCTTTCATCGTTTCCAAATATTTACGGCACTGGGTCATTGAACATTGTTTTTTTCATTAACGTAGGCTGACCCGGCTACATTGTCAAGCAAGAAAGACTCTTGTCTCAGCGTTTAATAGAAATCTCTCTACCCAATCATTACTGAGTTTTTCTGAAAATTTTTTTTCGTAATTTCAGTAAAAACTTAAAATAGCATTTCAAGTAGTCATTTAGTTCTACAAAACAGATTTATTAACTTGTATATATAGTATACTAATGGCATAACTGGTACGAGACCATTAGTAAAGAAAATACAAACACCATGAAGGTTTGAGTCATTTTCCATTTTCAGAGTTTGAATCGAATATTAATTGTAGAATTTTCAAAAATTACCCAGGCCTTTTATCGCAAGTTTCAAAAACGTTTGATATGGTTTTAGCTTTAATTGATTTAGTTAATTTATAGGAAGGATATACTGCTAGAGATCTATAAAATAATTTAACTCTTAGTTTTGGATGAGGCAGAATCTTCTAACTTTTTTAGGGGGGGAAGGGAATATTTTAATCCCAGTCAAATGTTTTTGAAAATGTTCTTAATAAAACCATACTTAATTGGTGAACAGGTTAGACTCCGAAAAATCTATTTTAGTTATGAAACAAAATTTAGTGGCTGGCTGCGCACGGCACTGTATGTGTATGTAAGTACATACGAGATTTGACTCTTGATATAAAGAAAGAGAAAATAACGAGCCGTAAACAATATTCTCGAAAAATGTTCATGCATTATTCTTATTGCTTAGAACAATGTTGCACTATCTGCTGATTTCCTGTTTAAATGTAACAAAACAAAGTTCTCAGTCATTCCTCAGCCTCCATTTTGTTCTTAGCTTGTTCTTTAAATGTTGCGGCCACATTTTAGCCTGACGTTCATATAAAAAATGAGTGTACATTTTACCTTTCCTTTTCGTATCCTCAACTGATAGAAATTAACATTGAATTAAATATTTATAAATTTTTAATATCTTGTATATCTATTTATAATTTTAACATTACAAAAGTATAAAATCAATAGGTATAGCGGCGGATCTAAGGTAAGGATTTCTTGCTAAGCACTACTTATATTTATTTGAATACTTATCAATTTTTGATATATTATATTCGGTTCTAATTTTAACATTACAAAAAGTATAGAATCAATAATAGCGGCGGTTTCAAGGTAAGAATTTCTTGGAAAGCACTTAAAGTGTCTCTTTTGTTTTTGATGAACTAAAAGGTTTTGGGTCAACAGTAAAAACACACGCCCGCGCGCCACCGCTGACACATCCAAATACAATTATGTCTCCCATGCATTTTGCCAGGACAAACTGAGTTATCAAACCTTCTGTAATTAATTTAGAATCCAACTGATAGGCGCTTGCGCCTTGTGGGAAAACAGGATGCGTTTCGTAAACACAATATATAAAAGATGTTCTCGATTTAGTCAAAACTTGAACATTATTAAGCGCCTACAAACCGTGCATTAATTAAGAACTTTGTTTTTCAGTAAAAAATTCTTGAAAATCCGAGACTTTTTATAGTCTTTTATCACAAGACTCCAAAACTTTTCTAGCTCCTGAATAATTTCTTTTCTATTGTCGAAACTTTCCTTTGTATTTCAAAAAAAACTGCGGCTCGTTTTTCTCTCAACACTTGTTTGGTGAACAGTTAAATTCACGCGTGGTTCTATAACTAAACAGAGCAAGATGGGCGAGTTTTTTATTTCTATATTAAAAACCCAAAAGTGCATGGTGTATAAGGTAATATATATCTTACTTATAATATAAATCTATTATATCTTGAAAGCGGCAATGTCAAAAACAAAGAAAGGTCTAAAAATTTCCGACTACAAAGTTAAGCACCATGTTTTGTCGTACCCGTATTCAGAAATATTCGACCTTCTTGCTTCAATACATTTTAAAGTCCTCGATTGTATTTCACTGACTTATGAATTGATGACACTGGGGCAAAATTAAAACAATTAGTTGTGCATTTTCTGAAAGAACTTAAATATTTAATATATTCATGCATAACATAACTAAAAATTTAACAACAAGTGAAAGCTTTTAACAAAATTAAGGAATTACTGTAAATAGAATGAAAACCGCAAGTCAAATGCAAATTTTACTCCTTATTTATTGTTAAAGTGACTTCTTTTAAGTGGTAAGATTTCCTGTAAGTAAATATACAACTACAATCTGAAGGCAAGACTGAAGGCTTTCTAGCCGATAAACGTACTGCACGTGCGGGAGGTTCGTATGATAAATAATAAGAACTGAGTGAAAAGTTGCTGTCCGCCTAGTTTGGGATTTTGAAATCGGCTTCTTTTAAAGAATAATTGTGCACAGGTTTTAAGTGGTCTCTTCAGATTTTTGAACTGTATTTTTTTCTACCAGTTTCTTCAATGTGGAAAACTATTGGCTCAAAATTGTCCAAAGGTTAGCTGCCTGCCTGTCTGTCTTTCTGCCTGCCTGTCTGTCTGCCTACCTGTCTGTCTGCCTACCTGTCTGTCTGCCTGCCAGTCTGCCTGTCCGCTTGCCTACCTGTCTGTCTGTCTGCCTGCCTGTCTGTCTGATTGTCTGTCTGTCTATCTGTCTGTCTGTCTTTTACTTTTTCTAAACCTTTTGGTACAAAATGACACTTTTTCAAGTGGTTGATTCGAAAATAAAAATAAAAACATTATTTCTTTAAAACTTTGGAATTCAGTTGTGTCTCACGGTGTCTGATGTAGTTACTTGGATCATGTCATGATTACAAATTGATTTGAATCAAACAATTTTTTTAAGGAGAACAACCGTTTTTTAAACATATCAAAGATTATTATATAATTGACAATCATATTTTTACATATCGATCATTTCAACATAATACCCATCCCCCTTCATCCCCTCCTGAGAACCCCAAGACATAAATTTGAATTTTTGGCAAAGCTGCTAGTCAAATTCCAGGCAATGGGCAATATTGATGGTCATAAGCCCGGTCATGTGAACAGGTTTACGTAAATGCAGGGCATAATTAGATCAGCGACGTACATCTATGCAAGACTAAACCCTAACCCTATATATAACTAACTGTATAAGCCTTACCTTAACCCTAAAATTACTCAAGGTGCGCCAATGAGAGGTTTTTATAGCCTTGAGGCACAATTACAGAGGCGATATATATAGGTTTTCCGCTGAATGTATAATAACGTTTGGCATTCAGCAAATTACACCCAATCAGAAACTAGTGTTGCCGCTAAATTGGCAAAATCATACCTTATTGGTCGAATTCTTGGTGGTGCATAAATCACCGTTTCTGACTGCGATATCTTTTTTTCAACTTGAGTCGGTTGATGTGCCATATCGTAGTCTATCTGCTCTTGTTTCGTCACACATAGCTGGCACGCAGGTTTACCATCCACTGGGAAACAATTGCAAATAATTGATGCTAAAACAATGCCAAATTATCTAGTTTTCTTAGGACAACGTGGTTACTAAGTAGTAGACATGAGGTTGCAATTAATAACAAGATTACAAATAAATCGAACATGTTGTGAGTTTTTCAGCTCAGCAGACAATGATTCTATTTTTAATTATTATAAAGCTTCTAGATAACGCATTCTGATTGGCTACTCTACTAGAGGTCTATTTCTGATAACCTATTAGTAGAGAAAAGATGCCGAATCAAATAGGGATGAACGCCGTTTTGCTATATAATAAGTGGATTTCATCGATAATTTAAATTGTACATTCATTTTTCACCGATTAGTAGGTTTATTCTAAAATAAATAGACCTCTCGGGCTCTTGGATTACGAGTCCTTCGTCTTCAAGGTCGAATTGTTAATCAGACGAAAGGGGATGGGGGCTTTTAAGAGCATAGAACAACATCACACGTGTTTCTGAACAATATCATGCTACGCTATTACGTAGGAGAACACGAGAAAAGTGTAGGGGACAAACATTGCTCTACACGTCAATGCGTTTATGTTAATGTCTAGAAACACACTCGATACCGTCTTTTCCGGCAAAAAATAACGTCTATCATTCTGAAAAGGTTATTCCATGATAAATGTTCATTTATACAGGTTTTTAGTCAATATGAGCGAGCGTTATTCCAGGATTCGTTGGTAATGAGTCAAAGATAGGCTAACATTAACAAGATCTTAATTCAGTTGAGAACTCTGCAAATACAACTGACGATGTAGTTTGCGTCGGAAGTGTGATTTTTCCAGACTTCTTTATCGCAATCACTCAATTCGCTCCCATAGCCGTTTTTTGGTCCCCGTTCAGAACCGTATTTTCAGAATTTTGTTACAGTGTAAAATACTAATACTTAAAGTGAATCAGACGTATAGCTCACCAGCTCGTTGGAAGGCATTAGGATTCCCGCCTTTTTTTGCATAATCCAGTGGAGTGTGGAAAGACGAAGAGCGTGCGTCAAGCTCGGCTCCATGCTTCAGGAGACAACTTACACACGTCAAGTGAGCGCCTGACGCAGCATAGTGAAGAGGTGTTGTTCCTGATCCTGGGTTATAGAGAGCAGTGGAAGCATTAATATATATCAAGTATTGATAGCATGTTAATAACAGAGTCTGAATTTTAGCAGCAGCCATGCGTGACGACTGTTTCCATGTAGTAGAATACAAGATCTTACTTCAACAGCTAGATACAATGACTGCTTACATCAGTATGCAGCTCAGTTTTGGCCGTTTTGGGCCTAACAGCATGTCATACCCAAAAATAGATAAATTTAGCACTAGGCGCTTTTGTTATCATTAAATTGTCAGAAGATGTGATGTACCTGAAGTCATCATGCAGTCGTAGTGACCGTCAAGGAGGACTACAAGCCGTAGTTGGCCTGTGTTGGTTTCAGAGCCACAAGGTTTTTTTCATCAACAGAAAAGGCTTCAAGCACTGTATTAATTATCAGTGTATCCATTGTGCATTGTTTCGGTGCTTTTTAAGGCTCTCCTTCCCTCAACAGACGCTACAGACGTTTGATTAGGATTAAACTATATACATGAAGTAATTTGATGGCAATCGCATGTCTGATCATAGTAGCTAATTTAGATTCATTATGATGAACACTAAGGCCATAAGAGGAATGTCATCAATTGCAATAAGGCAACTATCAAGAAATCATTTTTACACTGTACACATTACAAAATTGTTAAAATACATGTACTGCATATGATGGCCGAGTATGTACTTAGGGTTAGTTAACGGAAGTGAGTATTTTATTTTACATATAAATTCACGAACTGAACTGAACTTTATTGAAAGTAATATATATACATAGTTACAAAATTGCTTGCCCCCGCTACTAGTAAAATGACTAATCGAGGCTATGAAATGAACGAGAAATGTAAATAATGGACGGGGCGATAACCGAGCTCATTATATGAAATTTGGAGTTCATTTTATCGTCAGCAAGTGGGTATATATGTAGACAAACTACAATCTAAAAGTTACTAAACCTTTTAATAAGCAAGCTGAGCTCACTGCATAACAAGGCGCGCCTTACAAAACGAACTAAATGCAAGAGTCGAGTTTGAACAAAGACATTTTTATAAATTAAATCAATAGATTATTAAAATTGCAAATGAAGTTGATATGGAATAGAATAAAAATAAGAAAAAGTCTTTCATGGAGAGAGATTTTAAGAAGATAGAACTCTTACAAGTCAATGCGAAGAAGATTTTCAAAGCAAATGCGAAACGAAGCCTTTACTTAAACTTGTCATAAGACAAAATTAAATTGTTAAATGAAGATAGCAAATATCATATTTTAGAATTTATTAACATGTTCCTTGGAAAGTTAATTTTAAAAAAATTAAAATAACTCAACCAGCGTTCGAAGTGTTTTCTTACTCTGCCATCCCCGATCAAGTAAGTACTAAATCCCCATCTTGTCGAAACAAGCCAGGAATCTGTATATATATATTTTCGCACCATAAAACAAACCAATTACAACATTTGTAAATACAGTATTCAGTAAATCTGGCAATAGATGGAATTCCATTTTTTAAAACATCCAACAGAAAAACTGTTTTTTAAAATATCTCAAATTGCTTCAAAAGAAACCCAAACTCGGTAAACGTATCTAAAAGTAAAAGGCGGGAAAGCTGTTGGACGTGCGCCCAAAAGCTTGCCTAATTAAATAACTTGAGTGTTCACTCTGATAAAGGGCAATTTTTGTTAAAGTAAAAGCTCAATAAAAATCATTTTGATTTATAAAGGCAGTAGTTTTCAATTTTCTGAAGACTAATGGTATAGATGGCCAAAGGTAAATAATATGTTTTGAACGGTGTGAGCAGTACGCTCTCTGATATATCGAAGTCACATGATCGATTCTGACCAAATGCAGGAGCGAATTTTTTCCAGTTAGCAAAGGTTGCTTATTAAATTATATTAATTAGAGTTGTAATTAATGAGACACTTTCTTAGACAAAAACGATGTTGAGATGTTTGAAATAGCATATAATTTGTGTTACAACATACCATCCCTTATGTTAGCATTAACTTTGTGTTCTAGCAGCCAGTGAACACAATCCAGAGCCCCATGTTGAGCAGCCTATAAAGTGAATTTTAAAGTAACGCAGTCTTTACAAGTTACTGATCAAAAATATAAGTAGCGTATGAATTCAGTTTGTTTACTGGTTACAACAGTTCCATGTGTTTTGGGGCATAAAATATAAGAGAATTTGTGCAATACTAAGTCACTTTTTAATTCAAAATAATGTCTTGGTAGTTGAAGAAAGACCGTTTCAAACTGATATCATATTAAGTTTTATTATTTTATAGAGGAAGCTCATCACCCAGAATCATCATCTCAATCATAACCACTATCATCCTCATCATTATCACCATCATACTCATCATCACCATCATCATCACCATCATCATCATCATCCTCACCATCATCATCATCATCATCATCATCATTATCACCATCATCATCATCATCATCATTCTCATCATCATCATTATCACCATCATCCTCATCATCATCTTTATCAGCCTCATCATTACCAACACCATCATCATTATCCGTCTTAAATTACATCAATGATGTAACAACCAGAATCTTTATTCCAGAAAAATTCTAATAGAATTGTAAATTCAGCACAATTTTTTGGTTAAATCTAGAATTCACAATGAAAAAATCTGAAATTCAAAATTGTTTTGATATCTGTTAATCCGAAGAGGGTCAGAATTTGGTATACACTGGGAAGGAATCCAAATCTAGGCAGCCAAAATTTGGAATCTAGAATCCAGTACAACCTCAGATGGATTCTGGTACATAAGAAGGAGGCAGAGTGGTGCAGTGGTAAGAGTTGGGAATTTGAACATTTTTGCAGACGACCCAGGTTTGATTCCCCAACTCAGAGACCACTGAATGAATTTGTCCTCAGTGATTCCAGACACAAATTTACCACGTTTTGTAAATAGCCAACTGGTTTGCCTTGTGTATTTTTTGTAAGTCAATTCATAATTCAGGATAAAAAATATTTAAAACCTTTCTTTAAAATGTGTGCTTCTTTTGAAAACTTCAACCCAAAGAAACCAAGATTTTTGCAGCATCATAATTTAAAGTAGACTCTACTCATGTTGTAGCATTTCAAAGTACACATTCTCCTAAAGAAGTAAATATTGGTGTCTAACTAGTTCAAGTAAGTTGTTTGTGTTGAGTTTTGACAACCTAAGTTTTATGTTTAGAAAACATTTTTAAACTTAAAAGAGTATGAAGTAAAATAATTGTCATCACCATTGCAAACACCAATTATGTTAAACAAAAACAACTCAACAAAATGGAATAGCAAACATAGAGGCTCAAGTTTAGCTGTTTTGCTGTCTTCAAAGAAACTCCAGTTAGTTAATAAGAAACAAACTAACCATATGAAGAGGTGTTTTGCCACTATTGTCTCTTGCTTCTTGTTTTGATAAACGTGAAGTGACAAGATACTTGACGCAAGGAAGATGGTCATTGATGGCAGCATCATGAATTGGTAAGCACCAGTTGTGATCTTTACAATTCACATCAATATCACTTTTGGCCAAAACCTTTAAGGATTCCAGACCTCCAATTGTTGCAGCATAGTGTGCTGGTGTCTTCCCTATGTCATCAGCTAAGGTGACATCAACATCTTCTTCAATTAACAATCTTAAATAATCATAAAATTAAATGCGTGTGAACTGGAGTATTCAGGCCTTTAAGAGCTTTTATTTTTTACTTATTTTTTCTACAACTGAGTAAATGGATCAATTACCTTAAGGCTTTAGAGTAGGAAACATAAACTATAATAAAGACTCAAACAGATCTCCATGTTTTTTTATTAGAGCTGGCACAAAATTTTCCTTTCTTGCATGCATCTCTTAAGCAATGTGGTAATCCTTATACCACCTGGGAAGAGCCCAAACATCGTCTTACCTGGCACTCCCTCATAGCATCTGGCATTGCTGCTTTTGAGGTTAAGCACACCAAGACTAGAGAAAAGAAAAGGCAGAGGAGTTTCACCATCTAGTTGAGCTCATCCCAGTACATTCCCTGTTCCTAGTGCAACAAACTTTTCCATGCAATGATTGGCTTGGGTGAAATCATTACAGGGATATCTCAGATCGAGGTCATTAGATCAGAGACCAAGGTCTGAGCTATCCCTATAATGATCAAACATTTGAGGTTAATAAGTTCATCATCATCATCAATCCAGTTTTGATCCAATTTTATCCCTGTAAACGAGGGTGGCCGGATTTACCTCACTCTAAAAGCAAACTCTCCCAATCCCATCCTCCATTTCGCTTGATTCATGGCATCCTCCCTCTTCAAACCAACACTCCTACTCTCCTTCTCCACCTGCGATCTCTTACAATTTTTGTCATAATAAGGAGTAATTGTTAATTTCCGGTTGCACAAACAAAGCCACGAGTGATTTGAAAAAAATCACCACTATGATCTGTTAACAAAAGTTATTTATTATATGGTCATTACAAGAAAATCTTGACTGGTCATAACGCATCAACAACCAATCAGATTACAATAAATTTTCAGTCATATCATTATAGTAGTCTTTATGGCTACCTTAGAACAGCTGACTGGTTTCTCATTGCAGCTGAATGAGCTGGGGATTTTCCTTGCTTATCCTTGAAGTTAGCATTACATCCATGGTTTACAAGTAACTTCAAACATTCTACTTCTCCATTAAATGCTGCAATGTGAGCTGGTGTGTGGCCATAGTTGTCCATACAATCAAGGTCTGTAACAGCCTGTAAGAGTTGCCAAACTGCTTTCACATGACCTCCAGTGCATGCTTCATGGAGTGGTGTTCTGTTAGCACTACTTCTCTTCTCAGGATCTGCACCTGCCTAAGTTAATGAAAGGAATTTTGTAATAATCATAATATAATTTGTTGTTAAAAAACGTTTTACTTTTTCAACAAAAAAAGAAATGGAAGAAGGCATTTGAGAGCAAGGTAATGGTGAACCTAGCAAAAACAAAAGTGTTAGTGAGTGGTGCAGAAAGTGAAATAACCGTAAGTAAGATAGATCCATGTAGTATTTGTGGGAAGCGAGTAATGGCAAATTAAATGTTGTGTGTGAAGTGTGGTAAATGGATATGTTGTGGTTTGAATTTGCACCTTAGATAGAAATTTTCAAACCAGATTTAATTTTTTAAACTAGTTTAAACTTTTTAAAACTGGTTTAATTTTTGTATAATGGGTTTGTGTGCAGTCTTAAAAAAAGTCTTTTATTTTAATTGGCGAGTGTCAAAGAACTGATTGCAACATTCTTTCTTATATTCCACCTACTACCCCTCTCACTCCATACCCAACCACCCACCGACCATTTTCTATTTACATTTTCTTCTTTTACTTCTACAATACTTTCTACTTATCTTTTCTTTTTTACTTCTATTTTTTCTTTTCTTTTTTTCCCACTTTTTCTCTTCTTGGTCTTACCATCTTATTCCAACCTTGGAATACACCAAGATTTGAACTACTGACTTTTGGATTTGTTTGGATCTGTAGTCCTGCTTCATCCCTACTTGAACATGCAAGCAACCGTTGCTACTGTAGCATAACAATTTTTCTAGGTATCGCTAGTTACTGGTCTGAGAGTGATATAAGAAGAATAAGCTGGTTGGAAAAAAATTAACTGGTTTAAAAAAAATAAATTGGTTTAAAAAAAAATTTTAAACCACAACAGATACATGGTAGATGTGCTAAAGTAAAGAGAGTGACCTCAAAGTTAAGAGAGATTTTGTCTGTGGAAGATGCAAGAAACAAGCTAATGGATTAGTGGGACTGCTGGAGGAGTTGTGTGAAGAGGTGGAAACAGTGAAAAGTTGCTGTTATTTAGGGAACAGAGTGAACGCAAGTGGTGGTTGTGAGGCAGCTGTACATGTAACAGCAAGGGCGAGAATTGGGTGGGTGAAGTTCAAAGAATGTGGAGAGTTGCTAAACTCAAAAAGGTTCTCACTTAAGATGAAAGGAATGATTTATCTCAGTTGTGTAAGATCAGGGATGCTATATGGGAGTGAAACATGGTGTTTGAGGGAAAATGAGATGGAAATTTTGAGAAGGACTGAGAAAGCAATGGTTAGAGCAATGTGTGGTGCAAAACTAATGGAGAAAAAGAAGACAGGGGACCTAATGGAGATGATGGAATTGAAGGAAACAGTGGTTCAGATGGCAAAAGCTAATGGAGTGAGATGGTATGGGCATGTGTTAAGGAGGGATGATGGGCATGTTTTGAGAAAGCATTGGAGTTTTAAGTGAAGGGGAAGAGGAAGCGAGGATGATCGAAGTCAACATGGAAAATGCAAATGGCAAAGGAGAGCAAGAGTGTTGGCTTGACGAAGGAGGATGCAATGAATCAAGTGAGATGGAGAGTGGGAGTTGGAGAGATTGCTGCCAGAGTGGGGTAAATCTGGCCACCCCCGTTTACTGGTACAGTATAAACCTGGATCAAAACTAGATTGATTGATGGATTGATTGATTGATTGACTTAATAAAATTTCCAACCACAGTCCCAATGAGCAAGGAATTTGTAAGCAACAAATAGAGAGAAAAATATTTAATTAACAACTTGCACCTTCAGTAACATGCGAACTATGTTTGCTTGACCGTACCCAGCAGCCCTGTGCAATGGTGTTCTGTTAGCTCTGTGTCCACCCGCCCTCTCATTGACATCAATACCCCCGTGACTAAGTAACCTTGACACTTCCATCTCGTCTCCCCTCTCGGCAGCGTCATGCAAGTCATTCCAGCCACTTTGTGCAGTCGATTGTTCCAAGTCGTCTTTAGGTTTTGTTTCGTCAACTTCAATTGTGCGAGACGAGGTCATTGAAAAGAATAAGTCTTGAAGCTCAGGCTTTCCTAACAAACTTGACTCTTTTCCAACACTTTGACGTAAAACGCCACTGTTTGCACTTTGTTGTGACAAAGCACTATCTCGACTGTTCGACATGCTTTTTGACTTTTAAGTTTTGTGAGTTTTACTCGTTTTTAAGAAACCATTGAAGCTTGCTATAATGTAGTTGTGTATATTAATCCAAAAGTTTCTCTGTGGAAGATAATTCATATCATAAAGAATTAAACTGACTCAATAAACAACAAATATCAAGTCTCAATAATAAAATGTTTCGTCTGAGAAACTTGTGATCAATATCGAAGGCCGTGACGGTTGCTATTAAACAAACAGACTGGAAACAAGTCTGTGTGGACTGATAGACTGGAAACAAGTTTAATAAAATGGCCGAGGCAGCGGAAGCAGAAAATGTCGAGATAGAAGGAAGAAAGATTGTTCTTCGTGTAAAACGAAAGTACACAGAAGATCCTGTCGACGCATTATGTAAGTTAAACTCTGTAGGTTTTGCTCCTTTTTTTTGCTGGGAATTATTTTTCTGCAATCGTTATAGACAGCATTTGCGCTTGTGCATCCTATTAAAATATAGTGAAACATCTTTTGCTTTAGTTTAAAACTTTACATTCCACGGTAAATAGTTCGTACCGTTGATTGAGATTTTTTTTAACTTTTGTCAATTGCAAATACGTGTTGTCGTATCTACAAGAACGTTAACTCGGCTATGAATATTATTCATATATAGGGTCAGGATTAGGTTTAGTTTGTATATAACATTATAAAATATTTAAGATAGTACAGTGGTTTCTATTGACCGAGAGGTGTGTTTTCATAGGCCAATGAAGTATAGAAATGACGTATTAGCTAGTCCTCGCAACCAGATTTTGTAAAATGATCATGAAATAAACACAAATAACAATGCGGTTGTAATTCTCTTTCTCAGAGTCCTGAAAATG
>JAOBRB020180246.1:0-12517 GCA_027575285.2 Zoanthus pulchellus
TTTTGTTTTCAGACTTGTTTTTTTTATTTCAAAAGATTTCGAAAGAAAATCAAATTGACGTTTGAAACACGGATTCTAATATAATATGTAATGTATTTTCAAAAATCAAGATGTTTAAATATACTTTTTAAATTTCAAAATTCCTTAAATTTTAAATTCTAAATATATTTAGAATTTCTAAATCTAAAGGGACAAAATCTAAACTTTTCCTTCTTCTCCCTAACAAGATCTGAGTCGCTCTTTTTCCTTCGAGCACGAAGTGCAGCGGCGGTCGCTTGATGATTTTGATCATTTTGCCCGCGATCATCTGTACACATTTGAAGTACTTACTTCACTCTGCACAAAAAAGTCAACAAGGGACGCTAATTTTAAACTTGCAATCACTTAGACAGAAAAAAATTATGAGACAAAAGACAAAGGTACATTTAATGGTTTTCAAGTCAGTGTCAAGTGAACTTAATCATATAAAACACAGGTTAAAAACGCTGCCGGCTTACTTTGCAAGAAGTTGGGCTTTCACTGTTAATCCTTTCAGGCTCACTTTAATTCTTCCTTACAAGAATTTCTGTTAATTCCTTCATATACATCTTTTCCACAGGCCTATCCATTATGAACTTAATACTGTTCGGTAAAACGAATATAAAGTGAAACTGAGTCTAAAACATTTTCAGGAAGTTCAAGTTCAAAGTCGGAAATGAGTACATCGCAATCGTGATTTTTCCTATCATTTACGTTCCGATTTGAATAATATAGGCAAAGTAAAAAGCACTGACCTTTATTTTAACACAACAAACCAACGATGACTACTTCTTGAAAGTTTTGAATTGTTTCCAGAGTGAAAAAACAACAAGACAGTAACGAACTTGCATTATCATTTGAACAAGCGACCAGCCCTTAGCAACAGTTGCTACCGAAAAGCCTCGCTTCGGTGTGATCGTCGCCATATTTGCAATCGGCGTATTGAATTTTGGTGACATGTCAACCTCGAATAATACAGCATCATGATCACTAATGCCAGGAGTCACATGACACGACTGGATAATATTTGGCTGCGAAGAAAGGACAAGAACTAGCGTCTGGTCGAGGCGAGTTGGCTGTTTCACATGTTGCGTTAGGCCATATTTATCAGCAATATTTAGCAGGGCGTAATCGCAGGCGCGATCGAGAGTACACCAATCAATACTGCCACAGTTGAAGTCGCCACATAAAATCAATTGGGGAGGATTCGGATGCCGGTATAATTTAGCAAGACATTCAACTAGTTGATCGAGTGGCAGAGTGTCTGCAGCGGAAGGATTATAAAAGCTTGATATAAACAGTTTTTTTGTCTTAGAAAATTGAATTGACACGGTGATAATTTCGCATCCCTGTACATTAAAACGAGGCTCTTCGACTGCTATGAGATCACAACGTATAGCGATAAACACTCCTCCTCCAGTGGCTGTTCTATCCTTTCTGAAGACTTCAAAACGGTCCAGAAAGACAGAGCCAGATGGCATAGTTGGATCGATCTTTGACTCACATCCCACAATAATGTCCGGTTGATGAAGGTCGGTTAAGGCAAAAAACTCAGCCTGCTTGTTGGAACTTTTAAGGCCATTGCAATTAAGGGATAACACTTTTAATTTCCGTCTTCGTTGATGGCTTGCCCTCCGTTGATCACTTGCGGACGGACTGGAAGTATGCACGGGTGGTCCCAAGGGGCTACATAGGCATTTGTCATGACGCACTGAAGTATCGAGTGAACAACTAGGACTTAGATTACCGAATGAATTGATACATGAATTTGATACATAGATCGTTAGTAGAAATAGCAAAAAATGTAATTCCGAGATCGAGATTGGTAATTACAAGATATAGTTACGTCAATCTAGAAAACAGATATGGGGCTTAAGAAATTTGGAAAAATATGTCGTCATTGCTGGAAGTTGGGGGTTCAATGATGTAGAAGAGTTTTGCATTCGTTGTGTCAGGCTCTCTCTAAATGGGTCCGTTTCTTGATGAGATCACCATCGTCTCAGGGGGGTCAAAGGTGTTGATACTTTAGTGGAAGAATTTGCCAACAGAAAAAACCTCCACGTGATTATCCATCCAATCACATGGTCAAATGGGCGAAGAGTAAATGCTGTCCAAAATAATAACATTATCAGCAATCCAGATAATGTTTTAGCGTTTCCTCACAACAGATCGTCTAAAAAGCTACATAGCATCAGATTGGCTCTGGAGAAGAATGTGATAGTAGTATGTCCAATACATACACCAAAACCGATACTAACCTCAAGACGAAGAACGCCCATTCCAGCACCACCAAAAAAATTTTAGATTGCTCTCTCGATTGTAATTTTTTGCCACTCCTTTCGAGAAACAAAAGGTATCAAAATTAGACGTCTTATGATGTATAAGTTGTAGTAACCTGGGAAAAAAGTAATGTATACGTAAAGACAGTGCTTCTTTATCTTGTGTTTCAACAAGAGCAAGATGGAGAACATAAAAGTTCAAAGACCTCTTAATGGCCGCAAAACTGTACATACGAGGCCGCAAACTAAAATCTCAAACAAACATTCTCGATGAGCCGGTATCTGAGCTTGGCAATCACGTGTCAGACCTATAAGCTCCCCTCGAACATCCGGCGTCCAGTCGCTAAAGCAATTAACCAGCAAAGTTGAAGGGCCTGCTTAAAAGCAGCTCAATAAAATCGCCCACTGGCTTCTATCTTACGTTCCCAGTCTCTAGATGATGATGTTTCAAAGACCTCTGTCGACAGACTTAAGTCGGACATCAAGAGTATTTACAACGGATTAAAGTTTCCTGTGAAGGTGAAGATGACACCTGAGGACAACCCGAGAAAGCTACTCACTGCCATATCTGTAAAGGTGAGCTAGGAGGTGATAAGGTGTTAGATCTCTATCACCTTACAGGAAGGTACAGAAGTGCCGCTCATAATGGGTGTAACCTAGATTACAAAGTGTGGAAGTTATTCCCAGTCATTTACCATAATCTGTCCGGTTACGATGCACATCTATTCATTAAGAATCTTGGTGTGAATGAAGGTAAGATAGACTGTATTCCCAACAATGAGGAGAGGTATCTCCTTCAAGAAGCGGATTTAGGCGGATACCTTTACAGACAAAGAAGGGAAGTGGGTTGATGTGAAGCGTGAGATACGTTTTATGAATAGCTTTAAGTTAATGGTGACTAGCCTTGATAGATTATCAGCTACTCTACCGCGAGAGTCTTTCAAGAATCTTTTAGTCTCCTAAGAGAGTGAGACCTCTCACCTAAAGACGCATTCTACTCAATATCATTCCTTGAGCCACAATCTTTGTGGTCAGCGTCACGAATCGAGAGCTCTGGGATAATCCATTTGAAAACCCAATTGGATGGGCTGGGTTTTTTTTACCAGAAAAAAGAGAGAACATCTTTAGCGCGCAAAATAGTAAAAAAGCTAGTCACAAATAAAAAAAAACTAAAAAAACGCTAATACTGTAAAGTCAAAGGCCACAATCCCAAAACTAATATCTTGGGAGCTCGTTTTTGCAAAATTATAACTGAGCAAGTCGCATGTACTTGGAAATGCCACCGAAAAGGACCACAGGTACACCATTATGATCTTAACAGTGGGTTTGCCGTCGGTTTTAAAACAAATTCAAAACATATGCACAAGTGGTCCACCATAAAAATGTTAAACTTTATACATCTTAAAAAAGCTCTACAATATTCGTAGAAAACTCAGATTTATAAAATGTGTGGAATTCTGGAAATCTACAAGATGTATGCTGAAAGGCCGGGGGTTTGATTTACCTGACCAGCCGGAGCACAGTGTTGGAACGTGAAATATTTCTGTGGTTGAGGGGGTGATCTGGCATTTTGGGTATCTTAGGCGGAACGGGGGGCCTTTTGCTCTTTTTAAGGCGTTGTTTGTGCCGAAATGGACCACAGATACACCATTATGATATCAACAGTGGGTAAGTTCAATTTGAGTGATGAAATTCCCGCTGTGAAACTTTTTGAAGCGCATTGCTTTTACTAATAAGCTGTTTTTTTTTTATAAACACACCAGTGACAGTTGACAGATGTATTTTATAAAATAAACAAAAATCCACCAAACACGACTTGGGCCTTTGATCACCCATGCTCATGGTTGTTATTAAGCCCCGTATACACGAGCAATTTTTATGTGACAATTTTTATTTGCTTGTGTAGATGAACAAAACTGACGTATTTGCTGAAAAACTGGTGTTTTAATGTGGCAAATAAAAATTGTCACATACAGAAAATTGTCCGTGTAGACGAGACAACACATAAAATTAAAAATTGGCAATTTTTTTACATCATCCTCAGATTCCCGTCTTAAATCTTTTGTTTTCAAACAGAAAATGGTCGTGTAGACTGGGCACAAACTGTCAAATAAATAAAACTTGTCACATAAAAATTGCTCGCGTAGATGAGGATTTATAGAAAACAGTCGTTCAAAGATGAAACTTAAACATCCAGATAAATCTCACATTTTTACTTAATGCTTAGCCTCTAATTCAGGATTCCTACAAGAACAACTTTGTAAGCTTAAAAAAAGCAAAGAAAAATTTTAATTGTTTTAATACTGGAAATGGTTTTTTCAACATATCAAAATGGCGAAATCAATAAAATTTGCGTGAAGTGTGTGCATAAACATATATTAACGTTAAGAGTTTTGAATTAGAATACAAACAGTAATTTCTATTGACATTTTGTATAGTTTTTACTACAGGTTGCTCTTTTACATTCAGTTCAGCTCGAACAGGAAAATGGAAGAAACATGTAATCTTTTTAGAAATCTGAATTTTAACGCAATGGTGAACACGATTTAGACATTTTTTGACTTAGGATATTATATATACCAAGGTAACAAATATACTGGAATAGATTAAAGGAAACGGGGGAGGGCCTTGCCCCTCCAAAAAAATTGACAGTTAACAAAGGCAAATGTATCTTGGATACTGTCATTTTAAACTGCCGTGGCTGTTTCTTTTCCTCCTTAAACTCAGGCTCCTTCATTAAACTTTTTGATTGGTCTTTATAGAAAATTGCATGTTTTATTCCGCTTAAATTCCAACACAATTTCACTGAAAACAATTGCACGCTATCGTTAATGTGAATATTACCAAAAAACTCAAACTTATCACCTCTCTGTATTTCTTCCAAATAAACTATAGTGTTTTCTATTTTTGATACTTATTATTTTCATTTACAAATATAAAAGAAAGCTATAAAGCTTGTTCTTTTAGTGGAAAATTCATGTCTCTGCTTTACCTGCACGCATACGCTCTGAAACCGGAACCCAAATTCTTGGTTCCCCTTAAATGGATTATCCCAGAGCTTTCAATTCGTGGAACTGAACACAAGGATCGTGGCTCTGGGAACGAGATTGCATTCTACTCGAAACCGAACGACGTCGATATATCACACGCCGACTATCAACCCGCAGAAAAGGTGTGAGAAGCCTTTGACATGAAAACCATCAGCCAATACCACAGCCTTTAGCGATGTATGTGGTCGGTTTTTGATTGACCCCGATATGTTATTGATGGTTGACCATCATGTATCCATGATAACCACCTGCCACAGTAATGCCAACAATCCCTAAATGAAAGAGTATGACTCAAACCTTCTGAATACGTACATCACTTATCTTGATGCCAATACCCTATATGTGTGGGCGTCAAAGCCACTACCTACTCATAATACCATGCATCCTCGAAGTATACCTGCTTTACCCCCATCACCTTGATGACCTACACAACAATTACCCCCTTGCGCCAAAGAACCTCAAAGTGGATATGGTTAAGAAGCTGATACCCAACATTCACGACAAGACAAAGCATGTGGTTCAACATGAGATTCTAAAGCTCTATGAAAAACTCAGGTTGAAGGTCACTAAGGTACATAGGGGTATCACATTTGAGGAGTCTCCGTTGTTGAAGCCCCACATAGTACATAGATCTGAAATACCAGCCTAAGGACAAAGGCATTAAATGGTTTCAAAAAGGACATCTTCAAACTGATGAACAACTCCGTCTTGGGTAAGACGATGGAGAGCATCAGGAATAGGGTGGACATCCGCCAGTTGACTAGTCAAGAACAGATGTGTAAGGATGACAAACATATCATCCAACCCGAAGATATCCATACCTATGTCTGCCCACACTTTCGGTGTAGGATCCATTTTGGTCTGAAGGAACGATCTGAAACTCCTCTCTGACAAAGAATCGGCTCGGACCATCGTACAGATAGTACAGCACAGGTAAATGTATCATCACAACACTGTGTGATAAATCATATTTTTCTGTCTGCAGTGCTGCGCCTATCACCCCCCCACTCATTTTGTCTCGGTGCAAGTAGATATCTTAACTGAACATTGGCTGGCAGTCTCGTTTATATTTAACAGGTTTTAGGTCAACCTTTTCACTTTTGACGTCTTTGCCGGTGATGTGTCTCGGATTACTATTAATTGATTCCAAAATGGTGGGTAGTCTCAAACTAACTCTTGTGCATATTGATAGCTTTACAGTCTTTCAGACAGTGTCTTGTTCGCCCTCTCTACCACAGATTGTGCTCTATGATTTTTTGGCTTCTCTTCGTTGAGTGCGAACGGTATGCTTCTTCATAAGCTTGGTCACATAGCCCATAAATTCGGAGCCGGGGTTGACGATCAGCATATTAGATTATGTAAGCTTCCTAGAATAGATCCTTCCAAAACGCTTTGGCTACCATATCCGACCCGTTATCCGTTAGTGCCTCTCCATCGACGTATCGTGAAGCGACGTCCACCACCAACATATATTTAAAAGTAGTTCACTGAACGGTATCGTGAGTCAAAAACAGCAGATCTGACAGGTCGATGTGGTTTGGCTTATCGACAGCCCAATGCGGTCTCGGGATGTGGTTTGGCGCCGGCCAGATTTTGCCAAAATGCCTACTTCTCAAGCCACCTTCTAGCTTTAGATTCACTAACTTTAGCGGCGTTAGCTAATTCAGTGATTGTCTCACAACCCTTCCAGTATCTGGCTGCACTATAATAGATCTTTGTAAAGGTACCTTCAATGGGCAGACGATGTTGGCGCAGTTGGTAAGAACTATGCTTTCCAACCACAAGGTCCCAAGTTTGATACCAGCATTTTACAGAGATAAGAATATTTGTGCGGTTTTCTTTTCTGCCTAAGCAACTCAGCTTTCCATCCTCCCGGGTTAGTTAAATGAGTACCAGCATTTACTGGGAGCTAACCTGCGATGGATTAGTGTCCTGTCCAGTGGGAGTCAAAGACTCTCATCCGCTTAACACTAAAGAAACCGGAGATAAGCGCTGGCTCCATGGGCCACTAGGCTCGAAAGGATTAAGCTTAAGGAACCTTCAATCAATAATTATTGGATGAGGTTGAGCATGATAGCGATAATTATCAAGGCCAAAGTTTGAGTTATCTGCTGAAGCCGAAGGCTGATAATAGGCCTTGATAATTACCGCTATCATGCGAAGACCGAATCCAATAATGGTTTTATTATGCATATTCCTAAGTTGTATTTTCAACTCTGCCATGACAAAACTGATCAAACTTCTGGTTAATGTGTTTGTTAATAGTCACTTCAATAAAATAAAACCTATTTTCTGCAGGCATGACGTATGAGAGACAGAGCAAGCAGGAATTAGCTGCGCAATTATAGTCATTCAAAATCAAGCTTTTGACACCAATGCATAATAATATCCATTTAAAGACTACCAATGCTTACTTTAAGATAATATGGTAGTAGAGGAGCGCGAGGATCAATTGACGCAGGGCATCTCATCAGCAAACATGAGAAAGATCAGAACGAACGCCGCTGATAAGGTAACATCAGATGGGGCGGAGGTGGCTCTCGCATTGATACACAATACAAAGTATTAAATACCGCTGGACCATCCCATTCTTAATGATCATGGGGTATTCTATTCGAAGGCTCTGCCACACTCCCTCACCTTCGAGTTGATACTCCCTCCCGTGTCGGATATTGTCGTCTACTCTGACGACACAAAGGCACCAAATTATACGCTCACAAATACAAGAGCTGGATGTATATCGAGCAACCAACCCGCTAAAGGGGCGGAAGCCTCCTATCAGATGGGTTAACGGTTTTTCTACGAAAAGATCATCCTTCACAAAACGTTGACGATCTCCAAGCCAAGCGACAGCATAATCAATGAGCAGATCAATGTGCCAAGGAGATTGATGACTGCTATATTGTGTCTATTCACAGAGAGGCACATGGCCGATACGAGAGATTCGGAAAAGTTCGTCAATCGGTGACTTAAAGATAAAACTATATTATTATACAAACGATGACAAATTTGTGGAAGAGATTTCAAGATAGGTATCCTGCTGCCGACCTACAACAACAACAGTCTGCAGTGTAAACTACTGTATGATGTACATTGATAAATGATAAAAACAAATGTACAGTAAAAAATAAATGGGTACAAGACATCAAAAAAAATCCATAAGGGCTTGATGATGCAAATAGCACGCTTCTGCAATATAAGTAAGGGCCTAATGTTCATTTCATAAGTGTTACCCCAAGCAATTAATAAATATGTGAGAAAGGGGTAAATACAGTGCATAATATAGTGACACGAGGGTCTTACTGCTTACATAATATCTTATTTTAAACAATAAACCATCATTTCTCTTACTTTTTTTGAGACATGCGCAACATGGGCCTTCCAATTCAAATTTGAGTCTAGTATTACACCAAGATACTTAATAGAATATTCTTCTTTTAGAAGTTGATTATTAATGGTTAGTTGAACGTTTTCTAAGATGGGTGGAAGATAACAAAATTTGACTTAGTTATGTTTATAGGAAAGCTTATTTGCAGACAGCCAATTTTTGATATTGATAAGTTCAGCATTTATTTGATGATAGTTTGATTCTTAGCAGCATAAAGGAGGCTGGAGTCATCAGCAAAAAGATGGAAGTCCAGTTCACATGAGCAAAGTAGAAAATCATTAAGATAAAGTAGGAATAGTAATGGCCGAGGACTGACTCCTGTGGTACACCACATGAAATGTCTAGGTAATCAGAACATGTGTTGTTTATAGAGACAAATTGTTTTCTGTTACTCAAGTAAGATGAAAACCAATCCTTTGCAACTCCACGTATGCCATAGTGATCTAATTTGTCTAATAAGATAGGATGATTTACAGTATCAAAGGCCTTACAAAGGTCTAAGAAAATACCACATGAAAAAAGACCAGATTCAATAGCAGATTTATTTTGTCAAGTACAGTATGGACAGTATTGCACGTTCAGTAGAATGGACTGCTCTTAAATCCAAATTGTTTAGAAAATAGTATGCAATGTTAATCAGTTGTGTGTACATTCTATTAAATACTGATAAGAGAGATATTGGTCTATGATTGTTAGTGCTTATTTCAGAGCCTTTTTTGAATACTGGAATGACTCAGATAGCAATTTTAAAACTGTCTGGGACAACACCTTGTACAAATGAACAGTTTTAAAAATAAAATTTCTAGAGGCTTGAATAACAAATCTTTCAGGAGCTTAAGGATTTTAGTTGGAATGCTGTAAATACCAGTGGCTTTATCAGCATATAAGTTAGAAATTTCCTCCTAACCAGGTTCACACACACTTCTCTTACTGGACTAAGGATGGAGGTTTTTGAGGGGGGAAACTTTAAGTCTAGTTCCTACTTTCCTAAGGAGATGAAACAGGCGTTTGGGCTTTCTGTGGGTTTTCCGGTGGAGCTTACTTTAAACATCAAACAAGAACAACCGGATCTGGCTATCAATTTCGGTGACAAGGTTTGTAGTTATGATTTTTGTAATCACAAGATATTTGCCACACCTACTGACTCTTTCAAGGTAAGGTTTCGATACATATTCACCGATACAAGGTTAACACATTATAGAGGCTAGAAGATGGTTGAGATTGACCGATATACAAGCTATTGGCCCTAATAGTTAAATTTAGCTGTCTGGTGTGCTACCAGTTGTTGTGGGGTCAGCTTGAGACTGTTTGAAGATAAGAAGGCTGATAGCAGACTCGAAGTGACCGACACTTAGCTATTTCTACTGAACCAGGTCAGGTCTTTCCTCCGGTTTCATGTATACTTTACAATAAAAATAATCTTGTTTGAGATGGGGGGAATACAGAGCTCTGTGGGTTTACCCGGTGACTCTGCTTCTTTACAACGGTGGTGGAAATCATGGCCTCGGTAGGTGTTTATATACATTGTGGGATACCACAAAATAGGCTACAGCTTGAGCAGATTCAGTGATGAGGGAGGATTGGCCTCTGACAGCAACATAATACAACACATGACGAATCAATCTTCAACAGATCAGTACAAATATTTCATCAAAAAGATTTCTTATGGGATAACGAAAGCCGGGCAAGCTAGAATCAATCAATCCATCAAAGCTTTCATGTACAGCATTTTGGGTGTGCAGGTCAATGTTAGAAGTAGCATAGCAGGTGACAGTGGTAGCAGTGAGGAGGTCAGACGGTTTCAGCTTGCTGTTGAGGAAGCAAAAGTTGATCTCAACTAGGATTGCCAGAATATGGTTGATGCCTTCAAAAGTGGTCACCGACACAGAATTCATTATTGGTTAGAATAATAGACTGAAGCGAGTGACCGGAGGCTGGGTAGCAATTGTGATGGTAATGTTGTAAGCAGGCCTGATGATATAAAGCATAATCTCGGCACAAGTAAAAAGTTTTTACTGCACGAGCATGCAGTGATGGCAATACCCACAGCTCCTAAACATGTGGTTGATAAGGGTATTATAATTAACTTCAAAACATTAAATTAATCTGATCATGGTGATGATAGCCACTTTTACAACAGCTTGGATCCTATTTAGTTAAATTAAATACACATTTTTTGTAGCGTGATTCATGTTACAAAACTCTTGGATAAAATTATGTTTCTTATTCCTTAATCCACCGATCGACCTCTCGATGAATTTTGATGTCACAACAGATTTAACAATTCACCTTGTATCTTCTATGTTCACATATTTGAGAGCATATACTGTACATTCTCTACAACAAGCTTTATGTCTTCCATGAGTACATAGTTGCTTTTACCATCGCTCTTTCAGTTCTTCTCAAAATTGCCATCACATTCTCCCTCAAACACCATGTCTCCTTTCCATATAGCATTGCTGATCTCACACAACTCCAATAAATCATTCCTTTCATCAGCTGAGAGAACCTTTTTGAGTTCAGCAACTCTCCACAGCACTTGTTCTCCCCAGAATTTTTCAGCAGAGCGATGGCTCATTAATATTCATGAATAAATACTAATTAATATTCATGATTGAATATTATGAATATTTATGATTTTCATCAGTACAGACATCTGTCATCTATCAAACTAAAGGGCATTAATAACAAACCACAGTGGAATTTTGCCTTCAAATTTAAATTTTAATAATTTTTTGCTGCATTTTATCACAACATTGACTAAGAATATTTCTTATATTTGAACTGATAATTAAAAATAATAGTAATAATGAATTAACATTAATCACCTTATATAAATTGATTCTAAATAAAACACTAAATACATTGTACAATATTAAAAGATCTAGGCTCTTTACTTTCTTATGTAATTGTGACCCTCCAGGGTTCTCAGTAGAAGCCGGCAACCGGCGAATTCCACCGCATGTCAAAACGAAAGGAGCCGCCTGTGCTGACAATGAAATTTGCCTTCGTGTGTCAAATTATTTTAACTTAGTATAAACGGGTATTCAAGAAGTAAGCTTCTGCAGTTATAACTACGAGGACGATATAACTAATTTCATGGCTTACATACATTTCTTGTCAATTTAAATCAATATTTACAAAGTTCAACTGGTAAAGTTCATTTTATGCTCGTGTTTGAGTTTTTTTTGCTAAGTTAATCTGATTACTTAAATACAAAAGCTGGGGCCCCAAAATAGTAGAAAACGTATCTCTGCAAACATGGAGTTTCAAAATTTTCCGGGGGAGAATGACGCCGGAACTATCTGTCTAAAATCACTTGTTGGCCGTCTAATCAAAAACCTACTGAGAACCCTGCCCTCCATGTGATTTCGGTGTATTTCAGCTTGAAGCAAAGACACTAAAAATCGGCCTCTTTTGTATGTGAAAAAGACGGTCTAAAGACGCCATGTATTGTCCAAAAAGACGCAACAAAGACGGTAGAAATCGAAACAAAAAGACACCTTTGCTAAAATCTTAATAATATCAAAATATTAATTTACATACTTAATCTACACTTTGTCTTCAGGTTGTAACTTTCGTGCTCTGTATGGGCAGCTTTTAATAACTCTTTGTTTTCATCTTGTAAATGAAGTTGTAGTTATTTTATCGGTAATTTGAACTTATATTTCGTTTAAACGTTCTTAAAAAAAGCAGTGTAAGTACTAAATCAAACATTTGGAGTTCAAATGATTAGAAACTAAAAAATAAATGAAAAACTTGTGTACGCATAAATCAATCAT
>JAOBRB020180355.1:0-12517 GCA_027575285.2 Zoanthus pulchellus
CATGGCTGCTCGAGTACTTTTGGAAAGAATTTTTACATTTGATTAACTTAAAGAATAGTAACAAGACTATCTTCATAATTTACCGCATTTTCGTATTAAAAACCAGTGAAAAGCTAGATATCAACACAATTAAATCGCCGGCACGTAAAGCCATTCTATGGCTCTAGTTAACTCATTAAAGTTATTTCGGGCAACCAACCTAACCACAATATTTTGTTTATTTCTTATTTTTGAAATAATCATCACTGCAAAGGTTGCGGAATTAAACAATGTTGCATTTGTTGTCCGAGTAGTTGATAGACTGCCAAACAGTCTCTCCCTTCGTCGAGATCGAGAATCCAAGCGCGCATGTCCATTTTCTCTTCCCAGCTTCCCATATGATGAACGCGGTTGGATTCTCGATCTCTCGGCGAAGGAAATAAGACTGTTTTGCAGTCTAAGTAGTTGATAAGTATATATAGATTGCGCACGCTTCTGTCATACCATCTCGACTCGTCAAGCACTTGTACTTCAAAGTAGGCGGTGATCGGATATTATACGAGTGCGTTCTGATTGTTGCTCTAGGTCAGGTAGCAGTTTGGATGAGGGCGGATGATTCGATGCAAAGTAAAGCAGGCCATACGAAGACTCGGCTAAAAAACGAAAACTTTACGAAGACAGCTAGATTATTAGACCTTTGTAAACCCTAAAATGATGAACGCCGAGCACGAACGAATCACCACTTGAGTTAGATCGTCAATGTGAAGCAAATCGTAAGGGTCTCAAACCGATGCAAATATGCATCGACGACGAAAATGCAATCTCAAATTAATAGCACAGAACACCAAGTAAAAGACATAACACTCAACACAAATTAGGGGTTCTGTTCTCGTACCCCGCATGCAGTTACTGTAACCTAAGCTCAGCTTCAAACATATACACCAAGTCTCATGTTGAGCCGAAAGCTCAGTTCTGTTTTTGCGAAATAATTACACTATGTTGAAAGTTCATAAAGTTTTTTATTAAACATTCAAACTTCCTACATTATGGTCTACACATAAATGACTACTAAAAACCATTAAATTATCAGGGAGCACCTCCATTTTATAATAAATACATGTTAACTTCTGAAAATAACGAAGATAAAAAATTGTTTGTGGTTTGCTCATGTTTCATGAGTGCACAAACTGCGAGAGATCGTTGTCTTTTCCAACATGTCTTTTTATTCAGTTACTTCCCAATTTTATCAAATGTATTTGTCTACTCAGGACTATTTTAGATACTTCAGAAACGTCAATAGCTTTAAAAATAATAATTCTATAATTTTCTTTTCGCTCTGTAACGAATATGCTATTTAAATTTTTAAAATAAAAACATGATTAAAAAAACAACCGCTGTTTTGCTTAAATTTGCTTAAAAATTATAGAACAAAATCTCTTCGGCATTTTTAAAACTTCTTTTCTGAAGGTCAATGTTCATTACTTATTTTTGAATATCAAAAACCTATTTAAAAAGTCTAAAACAAATTGTTAAGGGTTAAAACGTTTTTTTTAATTTTTTTTTCGTTCTAACTTGCTTTTTCGACAAGGCCATAGTACCTTTGAGGTGAATAGCATGTTGTATTAAAAACAGAACTTCGAATGGTTGATTCGGGAGCACTTCGCTCATGGCTTCTTGGACTCCATTCAAATTTGGGCATTTTTTCCCACAATTCCAACTGGTCTTGTGCGACAACACCAAGTGGTGGAAGTTGAGGTGGTGCTCGTGTGACAGAAATGGGACTCAGTGTCTGCACTTTCTCGGATCGTGCTCGTTGCTTAGCAACACGCGACTTTGCCTCCATTTCACGTAGGTTGTTTTCTTCAAGCATAGCTGCATCTAGGTTAGCACGGGCCATTGCTGTTTCTGTTTGACGTATCAACTTCCGGTGCTCTAGATATCGCTTTACAAGAATTTGCTGCTCTTGTGAAATCTCTTTATCTTTTCTTACTGCTTCAATAAGTTCGTGCAGAGCATCCTCTCTCTGCGCTATGATATCGTGTTTTAACAATGCATTCGAAACGGACGACTGTTGACAAGCGAAATCGTTCGCAAACGCAAAATCGGCCTGATGCGACTTCTGCCGTTCGGTTGTAGCGACGCGCTTGTTGGCGTACTGCTGATAAGCTAAAACGCGTTTGTTATTATGCTCTGCTAAGGTTTCGGCAGTCTTTACGCCATCTCGTATTCGCCGTCGAATTGAATCTTCCTGATATTCTTGTTTGAACATTTTTACCCTGTCTTTTGCTAGTTCACGTCTAGCACGCATGCGTGCAACTATTTCCGTTTTAGCCGTCAACGATTCCGCGCGTTCTCTATCACGGTACGCCTGGTGAACGGCATGAAGACAGGCTAACCCCATGGTACCATGCGTCTTGATGAATAGCCTTTGTTCTGTGGAAGTGGTTGAATGTCGAGAAACATATTTCTTCGGTTCATTAAGCACTTTCTTTTCTTGTTCACGCGCGGCTTCTCGTGTATGTTTTCCTGCTTCTCGTTTGGAAATCAGCAGTTCTTGAATAGGATCCACCTTTTGAATGGGTGGCTTCAAACCACTTAGTCTAAAGTTTACTGTGTGTGTTTCGAGATCACTTTCCTCTTCTCTGAGTTCTGTGTCAGTGTCTCGATAACTTTTGACAACTGGCCCAAAGAACATTTTCACTGTCGGGTATTTTCCAACTTTGTCAGACTTTCTCTTTCCTTTTCTTTCGCGTTCCTTCATCCTCTCTTCTCGTATAAGCTCCTTGGTTTTAATTTTGCTGCTACTTCTTTTATCCCATGATTCCTTGTGAGATGAGAATCCTAAACTTCTACTGATCTCCCGAGTTGAACTTCTATCATTTTTATAAACCATTTTCTTTTCAACTGCCAGATCCCCTTTAAATGCAACATCGGTACTAGCTTTTAAACTTTGTAGGTTAATAGTAACTCTGGTGCTTATTCTAAGAGGGTGGGAATTGGGAACTAAAGGTATATCTTCACCAACAGGTGAAACATTAACTCGATCCTCAACATCTTGTATTTCTGCTTTTTCTTCCACGACCTGTGTCGCTGGTTCAATAACAATTGACACACTTCGACTGGGTTGACTGCGCCTCAATCTTTCTGAAGAGGACACTGGAGAAATGTTGGACCCAGACTTTAAGCCACTCAGGTAAGTGTCATAGTCAAAATTGTGCCATGACCGGCTTGGTGTTGAAGATAAAGGTGGAGACAGAATCTTCTCCCCAAGGCCTTTGTAGTGTCGGTAAAACCTCTGAATTGAAACTGCCGCCCTACAGCAAACAGAAAATGCGCTATAAGTAAAAATCTAAACATTAATATTAATAACAAATAATAACGATCATGATAATAAAAATAATTTATTTATTTCTATAGAGCTATTTCCAGTGTCCTGCCCAATAGCGCATTATAAAGTATATCATTCTATAATATATGAAAGACTAGTAAATTAAATGCAATCAAAAATTTACAATTCAGTGATTCCCTTTTGGATCTTTAGTCAGGGTCAAAAACAACTAAGGAGAACTGGTGCTGACTTTGGTACAGGAACATGTCAGAGGGGGGATACGTGGGGAACCACAGTATCACGGTATTTGGCCATATTTGGTACGGTATGGCGCAAAAGAGCTGTAAAAGTTCGGAACAGCAGTATTCTCTTGTCAGTAATACTTTTTATTAAATTTTTAATCTCGAATGTTGCGTTTCTAGCGTCCTAATCGGTTCACTCAATATCGGTTATCGGCTCATATACCGAATGACCATACATGGAAACTAACAAAAAAGTCTCTGTTACCAATTTTCTAAAAGTTTGTTGTTATTTTCAAGTATAGAAGGGTTTGTAAAGCTCAAATCTAACGTGCGCTCTTGGAATAATTGTTAAACATTTTTGTTGTTTTGATCTTAGTACTAGATATTTTACACTGTTTTAGTACAGTACCTATTTATTTATCTTCACCCTTCAATTCTGCAAAATACTTTTGGAATAAATTCAAAAACGCTGTGCTGTGAGTTACACTCTGATAAATTTCAAGTCCTTTTTAAAACGATCACGTAGAACTATAAGCGAATAGAACGCCAATGAAAGTAGTTTTGACTAATCTTAGGCGATATTGACATGTAGAATAACCTTAAATAAAAACACACTGAAAATTTGAAACACATTTTAAGTGGCACTGATCTATGCGCAGAGACTGGATGCTACATGTAGTGTTAAACATATTGCGTACTGGTCCGTTTTATACAGGCGTTACAGTACGTTATAAATAAATTTGGAGGCTTCACTTTTCTGAATCATGCACGGCATTGACAGTTTTTACGCACAGCATTGCAATATTTTCCCTTTTCTGGCACGGTATTGCGGTATTTGGAGGTCCCCTCTGTCCCCCTCTCCCTCACGTCAGGTGACTCAAACTCAACACCTCTGTGATACCATTGCAGCACTCATGGTCCAAGACGAAAAATTACCTGCAAATCCAGTTATAGCTTCATAGCTCAGTTGTAAGGCTGAAGCATCAGCATCGTAACGGTCGAAGGTTATTACCTTTTTAAGCATTGTTTTAAAATGTCAAATATGTCTTGCAGTGAAATGAATTCCAATAATAATGATCCAGGTTTGTTATTTAAGTGCTACTTATAAACGTTGTCATGTTTTCCGTCATTTGTCATGATGGATTGACAGGATGGAAATGGATTGAATGTAAAAACGTTGAGCTAATTTATCTTCTTGAGATTATCTCAGCACTAGAAAATAATTAAAACATTATTATTATTATGGACAACAGAAGCAAAAAATTATTAGGTGAGTGACACAATGGAGATTGCAAAAGTTTGTTATTAACGTAAATAAATGGTGGTCTGGCTATTCCAACCAAAATATTGGGGGCAGTGCCCCCCATCCCTTCCCCAGCCCCACCAGTTCTGCCACCCATGATTATGGATTGCTTATCTATAAAGTATTTTTAAATATCTTTAGTTCTCAAAATAACTAAAGATATTCAGCTCAAAGTTTACTAGGACCACTTGGTGCATAAGTAAAACTACAAAGTAATGTTTTTCATTATTTTACTTTCACTGTTTTAATTGTAATCTACAAAGAAGCTAGAAGATACTGAAATGAACTTTAAACTATTTTTAGAAATTTTATTAGAATGCCCTCTTATCCAAAAATTCAATATATTCATAGGAAAAATGTACTTATTATTATTACCTCTAGTACCTAATCCAATCAGATTACAGTCTAAACAACAAACATTTTACTTGTTTAAATATACAGATCATTTATCATCATAATAGGTAGTTTCTTTAATTGGTACAGTACCAAAAACTGCAGGTCATAGCTTTGCAGAAGCTGTAATGAATTGACTGATTTTTAAATTCGTTTAAGCACCAAGTCAAGAGTGGAAATATACAATGATTTTATAACCATACTTACCAAATTCTCATGTCCTGATCAAATTTGAAGCGAAGTCTTGCAAGAAAACCTCTAATCCATTTCTGGATTATCAACACTGGGGAGTTCTTGGCCTGAATTCTGTTCACCAAACTGATGATTTGATAAACTCTCTTAACAGCTTCTTCATAGGTGTTTTCCTTTAATAAATAAATATTATGTAAAAAGTTATTTAAAGAAGTCCTCACCCATTTGCAAAAATGTAAGCCACAAGGGAAATAATTTTAATAATAGTTCAAAATTGCCAGTGAAAATTAGTTATTAATTTATTTATGCAATCAGGGTTGGTTACTAGACGACCAAAACAAAACTAATATCTTTTCAAATGAATTCATTTTAAATATTAATCAGTCAATCCAATTTTGATTTAGGTTTATCCCATAAAAAGGGTGTGGGGGGTAAATTTACCCCAATTTGGAAGCAATATTTCCAACTTCCACTCTCCATATTACAAAATATAAAATGAATTAAAAGTACTGTATAGGTGAAGATAAGTTTAACTTTAGGTTTTAAAAGGATGCAATATTGTGGTTGACAGTTTAAGTTAAGGAAAAGATATTAATTGGTGCAACATTACAAACAACAAATTTTTTAGAGCTGGGACACACAGTGCATTAAACACAACATTTCTTGTGAAAATGCGGCACGTTTACCAATGCAACATTACAACAACCAAAATGGTTTCCAACAAGAATTTTAAGATTAAGGGGAGTCAGAGACTCATCTGCTTAACACTACAGAAATCGGAGATAAGCACTGGCACCATTGACCACTAGGCTCATATAAGGATTTAGCTTTAGCAGGTAGACTAATTAAACCAAACTTCAAGATGCTAACAAACCTTGCTAAGAGGCACATAAAGAGGAAGGTAAAAAGAAGGCTCCATTGAAGAATATCTGTCATGGAACACTGCATCTTCAATCACTTCTTCATCAGAAATAACATAATTATCAAGTGCTTTTAGTGACCACATACTGTTTACTACCTGATGTCGGTAGTTTGGTTTCAAACTGAGAGGGGTGTTGTAAAGCGTCAATACAGAAACGCTTGTGCTAGCACTCATGCGATTAACACAACACATTGTTGATAGGTTATTGTCATGAAGGTAAACCACTTGCAGTTGATACATGGACTCCCAAAACCTTTGACCAGGAACTGATACAATCTGTGATGGAAAGTTAATGTAAACTATGTAAACAACTATGATTCAAGTAACACCTGGTTTTACTCTGACAAATAGGGGCGGCATGTGCAGCATTTTCGGTTGTGGGGGGAGGGGGGGGGGCTAAGAAGATTAATTAAATATTGTGGTTAAGAAATCCATTTTAATTGAACAAGTTTCGATTTACGTCATATTGACGTAGCAAGAATTGCACAGGTAACCTATTAACCCTTTCAGTTCCAGTTGTATTGCTTAATTCCCCCAACTTGTTCCTATACTTTTCATTGAACAAGTTCAGGAGAATTTTACTTCTAATCTTCTGTAGTTTGCTTTGTTTGATCAACACTCAGTTTCTCACTGAGAAATGTTATATAGTGTATGTGTTATGTTAGGAGAAGTTAGGTGTTGACAACCGACTGGGACTGAAAGGGTAGCAACCAATGTGTTTGATTATTCTTCTCTGTTAATTTAAATATTAATTTATCATAAAACATTTTCAAATATTGAAAATACTGGAGGGGGGGCTAGAGCCCCCCCTTAGATGTAGGCACTTAATGAAAGGACCAAATGACTAGTTATTCAAGATTCCTCGGAGTAAGAACCTGTGTAGTTCATGAGTGACATACTGTAAAAGAAAGAAAACAAGAGGTCAAGGTAACAGATATAACAAACATAAAAGTAAAAAAACAGAGAAAACAAGTCACTGGTTCTTACACCGAGGATGAGTCTTTTTTCTAACAGAAAGTGAGTGCTGTTACTGTACTATATAACTATTCATTAATTAATATATAGTGACAATACTATTCTGTTTTCATCATTTGATGTATTTGTTATAGAATATTATTGTAAAGAGAGAAGGGTAAATCAGTGTTACCAGTTAGAGTGAGAACACTGAGAGTAGTTTTCATCAACCCATGAAATACAAATACTGTGTTACACTTTTTCAAAGTTTCATACTGTTTTTTTCAATAAGAATAAATTACACTTGCTGAATCGCTGATCAAATGTATCATAGTTATATGTATACAGTTGTTTTTAAAATTAATTAAGTAATTTTACACCATAGTGGTATCTGCTGCTGCAAACAGGAAAACATGGAGAGAAACTGCTGATGCCTTATGTGCCACCTAGGGTGCGAAGGAGACAGGTATAGGTACAGATATAGGTACAGGTACAGGTATAGGTACAGGTATAGGTACAGTATTGGTACAGGTATAGGTACAGGTATAGGTACAGGTATAGGTACAGGTATAGGTACAGGTATAGGTATAGGTACAGTACAGATACACCGTAGTGAAAATGAATTTTATGCTGACATTTCCAACTGTAGTCCTTTGTTGGAGCAAAGGTGTACAAATTACTTATTTTTAAAAAGAACAGTTTCTGTAGGAACACCCTGACTCTAACTTCCATACTGTACAGTTATAAGCAATGAAATTTGCATGCACATAATATGCCCCAGTTATATGTAAATTATTCCCAAATTAAGTAAATTTTGGTATAAAAAGTTCTTAAGGGTATTGATTGGTTACTGCTCAGAAAAAATGTGCCATAATAATATAGCAGACTATTTGCAACTCTTGCCCTTTGTTACACAAAACCGCTTGTCAAAACCTTATTTTAAAACAAGATAAAGAAACGCTTTGAAAAATTTCTTTTGAAGACTTGAAAATACACTTTAGAACTCAATTTATATTATGGGGCCATTAAAACACCTGAAACAAAACGACCGAAATAATGCAATTTAAAATGTCCCAAATGGTATTTGGAATACAAGTAGAAACAATATCAAAACTAAACTATAATATTTCTGAGTCAGATAATAAACAGTTAAGAATTTACATTGATCTAATTCCTCATTAAATTTCTTCGCGTTGGCCTCTGTCGTTAACATCCGATATTAATTAAATTGCAAAAAAAAAATACAGCTTTCGGCTTAAATAAATAAATGATGCTGTGTTGAAGATTTGTCGAAAGTTTACACCTACTTACTTGATTTCCATGGAGGTCCAATAGTAAAAGTTCAGGACAGCTTTGAAGGGCCTCGAAACTTGTAATATAATTGGAATGAAGCACGCAAATCTTTAGCCTTGAACATAGATCTATGTTTTTCACTTTATGAAGATGGATTCTGTTCATATTAAGATATCTTATCTCCTCAACGTTGCATTTCTTCCCAATATTATCCCAGATGGACTCCAGCGTCGGCGATTTCAGGTAGCCGCGATCAAGAGCATTTCGGAATGTCTCAATTTCGCGTTGTTTTTCATACTTCGATTTCTGCGAATAGCCTCGCGACATACTTCTCCGACTTGACGGCTTCATTGATTCTGATATATTGAGCACCATCGTGCAGCACCAGAATATTTTCTAATCAAAGAAGATGGATATAAGTTGCTGTTCATTCATGGACGCCATATTTGTTCCTTTACTGTTGTTATGGAGACATTATGTACTTTGGAGCCAGGCCCACCTTGCCACCGTGGCTTGCTTCAAGCAAAACATAAACTGGAACAGAACCACAGGAGGCCCAGGGGGTTGCATGCAGTAATTGTTTAAAGGCCAAGTGAGCGAATTTTTAAGATCGATTTTTGAGATCACTCGCTTGCTTTCAATTTGCATTCATAACGGTTTTAAAAGGAAAAGCCCGTACCTTCTGAGACTGGCCAGGGCGCTCTCGGAACGAGATTGATTTCAAATAAACTTTCGATGGTGCATACAAAACTGAGCTGCGTCTTGTCATACTAACAGACAAACGCCTCCACATACTAAACAGCCCAGCGCCTCCGCATACCGAATACAAGAAAAAAGACTCTTTTCTATTTATACCAATAATAGTACACTGAAGTAGTTCTGAGCCCATGATGCGATCAAGTGATCGTCGAGACCAAGGGCGTTTTCCACTTACTACTAAAACTGATTCCGGAAATTCCGGTTGGGATGTAAATGGAACACACGTTTTTCAGTGCGTTCCATTGGAAAATTTCCGGAAAGAATGGAACTTATGAAAAGGTATTCCTGTTTTCCCGTTGGAAACTTTTCCAATGGAAGTGTGCGTTGCATTTACTGAATTTTGCGCAGCCCGTTGAATTTTGGCGAGAGAACGAAGCCTGGGAACGAATGGAATATTCTGCGAAAGGTGGATTACTTTCTTCACCCGATGGGAATTTCCACTGAAACTAACGCGACTTTTCGGAAAACGGAAAACTCCCCAAAAATCATTCTGCAGAATCTGAACAATCCTATTCCTAAATATAAAATTATGTAACAACATTAAAGTGTAATAACTGCCGTCTTTCTCGCAGACTTATAATTAGTCGTGCAAACAGTTGTAATTTTGACGTAGTTAGCATGTGAAATGAAAATAACGAACCAAATTAAAATGAAAGTATTAAAGAAAGAGAAAAAGCAATACAAAGTCAAGAAAGATTACTATTAACCAAGATAGGGAAAAAATGAAATATATAAAATAAAGAAATCGTTGTTGATGTCAAAGATAAATTTGGAAAGTAATAACGTTCCGATTCGGGCTTGAAATCGGGTTTTTCCGGCAAACAGCTTCTCGAGTTCTCTCCACTCACGCATTTTATCTTCATTTGCACCAGAATCGGTTTGCCCTTGCAACTGAATGCACAAGTTCAATGTTTTATTTGATTAAAGACAACTTTTAAGAATTTGTTTCAAAATTGTATACGTACTGAACCTTTTTGGGGGAACCGAAGTATCGTCACCCAGTGCACATGAAGGTTCAGCAACAGAAAAACTTATACAACAAGGTTTGTTCACTCATAAATGATATCGTAGACAATTAACAGAACCAAAAATTTGCTTATTCAAAGTTTTGTTTCTGTCTTTATTTTCAAAAAATTGAATTCTTTTTTTTTCAAACGGAAATAAAACAAAAGCTTACAAATTTTTCTTCTCGGTCAGAAAGACTAATAAAACTGATTTTTAATTGTTTTTTACTATAATCGCCAATTTCCCCAAGACTAATTAATATTGCATGTCAATAAAGAAGTCTCTTGAAAGTCTAACCAACGAAAAACTCGATAGAGTTGTCCCTATCTCGTTATCAATTCAAATTTCATAGACACAAAACACCTGCTTCATGTTTCATTTGCTTTAGAATTAAGAAGCGACCAATTGACAAGGCCCGATATTATCATTCGCTCAACTCAAAAGAAGTTATTGAATGAAAAATAATGTTTTTTGGCAAGCAAATTATATTTAGAGCCAACCAAAAGAAAACTATATTTTTACAAGGAATTAACGAGAAAGTTCTCAAACTCATCTTTTTGGGTTTTTCACTAATCAGATAACTACAAACAAGCGGAGTCTAAACAGATTTCAAGATTCGGGCAGTCAGAGAGAAAAAATAAAAGCCACAAGACCGAAATTAAACGCCTATTTAAATTCAAGGCCTTGCTTTTCCGTTTTAAACTGGAAATTTTATGGAGGTTCCAAGTGCGCGAGTAAATATCAGCGAGCTTTTGTCTCCAGTACCACTATTCAGAAAAGTGAGATATCACAAAACGGATATTGGAGAAATATTGTGCACTGGAAAAGGTTGTGTTGGTTGCTTTCCTGAAAAATATGGAGATGAAACAAGGAAAAGCCTCGGAAATATCGATACTGCAAACTTAAGCTGTGATACAGCAACTGCGCTGTCAAGTTTTAAAGTAACCTTTTGTACTCCAATCGACATGGCCGACCAAATCTTCATAGGAAACCAAAACAGCAACCAACTATCCGCAAAAAAAGCAAGTAGCATAAAAAAGAAAATAACTATTTGCGGTGGTTCTCCAAGAGCTTCAAAAGAAGCTAAAAAGAACAAAAACGAGGACTTTCAGCAGGTGAATGAAAAATCCGCTGGAAAAAGAAATTCCTTCAAACAATGTGAGCAAGTTTGTACTAAAAGAACGTCCAGTGACAACGTTTTTCCAAGGCCCCCAATTCTTAAAATAAACAATATTCAACTGAGAAAACTATGCTCTGATATACCTTCTTCAGATAACAAAGAAGCTTTGAAGGAGAAAGAAATTCGGCCTTATAACGTTGCTATGCGTTTTCGGAAGATGCAATCACGTGACAATGTCTGTCGCCGTAAAGTAACATTTGCACAAACTTTTGCTGCTCAGACAAACTTTTTACAAATGTTAAAAACTAGCAAATTCGGAATTTACGACTCGAATTTGATAGAACAAAAGAAACGTTCCCCTTGGTTTAAAAAGGTGACTAGCTCAGGTATCAATGAGCAAGACATGTTGCCTGAACTTCCAAAACAGACAAAATTCTCGAAAAAACGAAAATCAATTTTAAAGCCTTTAGTTGATAAGGCTCCGGATTTCTCCTCAAAGGAAAGGGAAAACATATCGGAAATAAAGTTGGACACCAAAATAATGCTACAAGGAGAAGCAGTTGATTCCACTTTAGTCGTCGAGAAGGAAAATCGAGCACGCCAAGGCAAATTGCATCGCCTGTGTTTTGCTCTCCAGCATTTTAACAGTATAAGAGATCTCCCCAAGCTGGACGTAGTCGAAATTGCAGAGGCTCTTAGTAAATTAGTGCAAATTGCTGCCATTAGAGTGATTCAGAGACGAGGAAGGAAGTGGTTTATTATTGTGAGTGGAGAAAAAGTGAAAAACGTTTTAATTGAGAATGGTCTTACTCTCAGAGGAAGGAAATTCGAGCTGATCGATACGGAGGAAGGAATGGAGCATCAAATTCTTGGTAAATGCACTTAGTATTTATTCGACACCCTTTTGATCAAATAGAGAATTCACAAGCATTTGAGAAGTTTAATACGCTAATCCAAGGTTATGACCGCCATATTGCGATAGGGTGCAAAACCATTGGGGCGAGCGCTCGGCCAAAATGGCAAAATG